>BJCO01005817.1:0-18304 GCA_018326465.1 Flaveria floridana
GTGGACAGCGGTGAAGGTGGCTGTGGATGACGGTGACGGGGGTGGTGGTGGTGACGGTGGAGGCAGCGGTGGTGGCTGACTGCGGGGCTGGGGGGTGGGTAGGCGGTTGCGGTGATGATGGTGGTGGTGGTGACCGGTGACCGGTGGTGGTGGTGGTGACCGGGGGTAGAGAGCGGAGGTAGAGAGACCCGTTTAGAGAGAGAGAGAGAGCGGAGAGAGGAGATGAGAGAGAGAGAGAGAGAGTAGTGAAAACTTCAAACCTAACGTAGCTTACCGGTGGTGTTGGTCGTGGTGACCGGTGGTGGTGACCGGAGACCGGAGGTGGTGGTGGTAACCGGAGATTTGGAGATGGAGAAGAGGGAGAGAGAGCCGTTAGAGAGAGAAAAATCTAATCAGTTTTCCTAGGTTGAATAGTTAATGAACAATCAATAATGAACAATTTTATGTTATTTAAACAAATCAAACATGAAATATAAGAAATCAAGCATTAGTCGATCATATTTAGGCTGTTAATTTGATGATTTGGGACTAAATGTTCATGCTGATCATGAACTGGCTTGATGTTCATGATAAAGATCAAACAAATCACTTTTTAATCTTTCAAAATGATCAAAATGTGATTAACATGTGTTTTAATTGATATTCATCTTTAAAAACATCAAAAAAAATTTTCATTAACAAGAAATTTTGTTCATAACATCACAAACAATCTTCTAATGCATAAGCATTAGTGAATATAAATTGACTCTTTGACTTTTAAAAGTCTAACCTGATTTCAAAATTAACATGATAAAATGAATAATATATGTGTATATGAACTTGTAAAACATGACAAAATATCATTCAATATGAGGAATCAATTTTGATTCTTCAAATGATAATTTCAAATAAAGAATTCAACAAGCAAAACACAAAAGTGTTGACTTGCAAAAGTCAAACTGATTTGATCATTAAAACATTCAAATCATTCATTTTCAATCATAAACAAGTTATAAACATACATAGGTGGTTATTATTCAAACATACACATGAACACTTAATCACCAAATCATCATTACAAGTGGTTATTATTCAAACATACACATGAACACTTAATCACCAAATCATCATTACAAACAATTGTGCACATTTATTACTCAATCACTAATATGTATCTACATTTGTGCAGGTATGGCTGATTTCGTGTTTGTAAGAGATCACAACATGTGTGCATTTCTTGATCCTGACTCTCCTTGGTCAGTGAATTATAGAGACATGATTCAAGTAATCAGACAAACCAGACTTGTGCATGCTATGGTTTTTAGACCAGACATATATGAAGATCACATTGTTCAATTTTGGACCAATGCACACCTTGGTGAGATTGATTATCAACAAGTAGTTATATCTGCTATGCATAATCAGAAAATCATCATCTCTGAGGAATTTATAAGAAGGGTGTTGTATTTAGGTAATGAAGATGCTGAAGGCCCAATTGAATTGATGAGCACTATGTGCTACATGTATTCTGGCAGATTGGCTATACTAGAAATATTGATAGAAAGCAGATCAAAAAGTCATACATGTGTGCACAGTTCATGTTCTTGATGCACACTTATCAGAAAACTATGACCAATAGAAAGATAGGATGGGATGCAGCATCCGTAAGGCATCTTGTGCATTCATAGGCATTATAGCAAGAAGGCCATTTAACTTTGCTACTCAAATTCTCAATGGTCTTGTCTATAACATCACAGAGGTGAGGAATAGATTTCTTATGTTTACAAGATTTCTGCAGATGATCATAGATGATCTACTGCCTAACATCCTAAGAGAAGGAGCTATTTTATAGCCTGTTCACCTCAATAAGTATGTATTCAACACGATAAGATCTAGCATTTACCAAGGGGGTGAGGTGCCTGTACCTCCTCATTTGATTAATCATGACATCCCTGTTCCTGAGGAATTTCTTAGAATTCCAGGACAATATGAGCCATTGATGTTATTCCAACAAGCCAATCAACCTGCCCCTATCATTTAGCCAAAACCAATCATACAGCCTGAACCAATCATTCAATAACAACCCATCATGCCTGAACCTATCATAGAACAACCAACATTCATCCAAGCCCAAAACATACATCCAGATTAACCAATATCATCACAACAACATCTTAGCCCATAACCATTCAGCCCACAACTATTCAGCCCATAACCATTCAGCCCTCAATCATTCAGTCCATAACAAATACATTTTCCCTCTCCATCACATAGCCCAAACCTCTGATTAGCAAACACTTTCATCTATTTTAAGAAATATAGATGCAGCACTTGCACAACAAACTGATGTGCATGAAGATGTTAGAACTTCATCTCATGAACTTGAACCTGAACAAGCAACTACTGCTACTGAGCATGTTGAACCAAGCAGTGAGATGCTCACAGAAGAAGACATTGAGGACTCCAAAGTCTTTCTTTTCACTGAGTATAACAAACTCATTGAAAGATCCAATCAAGGAGCTAAGAAGTTAAAGAAAAGCTCAAAGAGAAATACAAGGAGATTAAAAAGCTTGAGTCAGATCATAATGCATAAAAGCTGATTGTAAAGTTTGTGGAACAACAGCTTAATCACATAAAGAAGAAATTAAAGGAGAAAGACAATGAACTCCTTGTTGCTAAAGCTAAGATTGACTACTGAGGCAATCAGTCAATAGCTAAAGAATAGGAGGTTAATGAATTGAAAAAGATCATAGAAGCTCAATCTGAAGAAATTCAAAGATTAAACAGAGAGCTTGAATAAAAGGACTCTCAACTGAATGAGGAAGAACATTCAAAGGATCTTATTGAAGATCTGAGTTATTCTGAGGAATTAGATGATGAAGCAGAAACAAGTCGACAACAAACTGAACAAACAGAACTACCACTGATCATTCCTGAAGAATCATACACAATGGATCAGTTGTCCAGTGATGCTAATCCTTATAAGAACATACACTACTCACCCATCTTGAGACAACACTTTCACACTCCTGATCCAATTTCTCAAGAAACAAGCATTGTTCCTTATGATCCTCTAACAGACAAACAAAAGCAGTTAATCAAAAAATTTGGTGAATATTTGAAAGATTCATCCAAGGATCAAGCTTCATCATCATCTGAAACTCTTTTTAGGACCTATGAAAGAAAAAGGAAGAGGTTGTATTTAGCCTCTTTACTCAAAGGAAAACAACCAGAGGGTGAATAAGAAAAACATAAATCTTCTCCACTTAAGCTTCTGAAAGTTAAGACTGAACCTGTTGAGCTAGATGCTCCACAACCAACATCTAAAGCATCTACAAAAAAAGACGGGGAGATAGATCAATCCTTTAAACAACAACAAGCTTCCATCATTATCTTAAGTGATTCTGATAAGGAAGAAGAAGAAAGGGATGAAGATGAGATCATGCAAAACATCCAAGAGCTTTTCATAGATGATCCTCAAACCATGTTGGGAATAGAACTAACAACCCGAGGATTCCCTTATGACTCATTCATACATATTAACATGTCTGAGGTTAAAGACTTGCTCAAAGACTTTCAAGAGGTCATGAAAAATGAATAAGAGCAAACATACATAAGATACAAAGAAATTAAAGACAAACAAGAGCTTGAAAATAATCTACCCAAAGATCCTCAAATAGAGAAGATCACCTACTCCCAGGTGAAAAGCTAGTTGAGTCATACAAGAATCCCATATAGGTCATATGCAGGGAGAACTGAATCTCAAATGAAAGAGATGGCAAAAGAGATATACAAAAACATGCTAGCAAACACTCTTAAGCCATAGGTCTTCAGACCTTACCCTGCATCTTCTATGTCAACTTATCATCAAGCTCCTCTTGAACTTCATGAAATAGAAAAACCAAGAGAATTCATGCCTCATAGGCTATGGCCTCAAGGTAATGAAGTTCAGGAGATGATAAATGAAAAGACAAATTTTGTCAAGCTATATGACAAAATCACACTCACTGTAGATGCCAATGAAAGAAAGATAGTGGCATGGAAATATGATGAAATTTGGGATGCTGTCCTAATCAAGAGAGTATCTGGACTTGTCCAGTACTTATCATAGATATCCCAACTGGGATCATTAAGCTATGAAGACAGATTGGACCTGATGCAATTGAGGATGGTCAATCATACAAACAATCCCAGGGGAGCATATTTCTATCATATAATAGGGGCTTACATGAACAGACAGCATCATGAAATGAAAGCTAAAGCTGATAGAGAAGATAAACTACACATTTGCAAGCTTAGAAAAGAACAGGCATTATCAAGAAAACAAAAGGAAGTAAGGGAATAATCTTCTCTTTCTCAAATTGATTCTGACATTCTGGAAAGGGTTGGTTACCCTTTAAGGCCATCTGACTTACAGCTAATCATGAAGATTATAGATGGCAACTAATACCAGCATCCAATAACCAGATGGTACTATGATGAAACTCATTTTGAAGTGGTGCTGGAGAGAAAGCTTGAAGGAAAAGAAGCAACTGACATAAGACTCTTTGAACCTGTAGAGATAAAGCTGCTTCATCCATCATATGTCTCATTTCTGAAGACCAAGACATTCCCATCCATTGAAGATGTGTTGTGTAAGAGAGATTGTTGCTATTTCATACACATGCTAAGAATTTTGGGCACTATGTATTTAAATGCTGCATTGAAACAAAGGTTGGAAACAAATCAACAATCCCTAACACATATAAAAGGGATAACAGGAATGAGAATATCAGAGAACAACAATTTAGAGATTTTGAAGCGCAATCATGTTGTAACCACACTGGTTAGCAACATTGATGTGCAAAGTCTTGATCAATCAACCTTGGAACAGCTTGTTCCTTTAAAGATAAATTTCAAATATGATGATCAAAAGAGTGCTGTTAACTATTTTGTGGAACACATAGTCAATTGCAGAAATGCATTCAAGGTCACAACTTTGAAAGAACAAATGAAGGAAGCTGAAGCCGACCAAACCATAGAGAAAGTCATAGATGACACTCTCAAGGCTATGGAGGAGGCAAAGAAACAGTCAGAAGAAGCTAGACCATCTCACTCCTGAGGTTTCTTATCATCACTGGCAGAACAAACAACCAATACATATCCTTCTCTATAATTCTTATTTTATCATTCAATCATATAATCATGCATACATATGTTATTATACATATGATAATCATACAATCATTCAATCATGCATATAAGTGATCTTATACTCTTATGAACAAACAATCATAATGTCACATGATTTTATGCATATGAAAAACATACAAGCATACATATATGTGTTTTATAACATACACATGGATTGAAACAAACATTCATGTGTTGTTGATATAAACACATGACATTCATGCAAACATACATTCATCACACACAATCATTCACATTACTTGTGATACAAATACATACATGATCACACACAATCACACACAATCATTAACACTTGTAATCATACAACTAAAATCAATCATTTCAAACATGTGTTGTAGAAATAAACTCATGTAATCATGCACAAACAAACATACAAACAATCAATCATACATGTAAACAAACAATTCAAACAACCATACAGGAAAGATTACACTTGTGCAATCTTATAAACAATCAATTAATCAACACAGACAAGTGCTACACTTGTAATAAATCAATATACACAAGAATAATCGATCACTCATACCAAACAATATATCATGCATAACAAACAAAAGAAATAAACGAATACAAAACCATCAACCATACAAAGAAACACACACATTAACATCATGAATATAAAACAAAAAAAATGTACATGATGTTTAGGGGGAGTACTGTTGGACTCCTTATATTAAACAAAACAAAATTAATACACACACACAATTAACAAACAAAACAATCAATCAATGGCAACATCATACTCAGGGGGAGTACTGTTGGACTCAAGAAAGTGCATTAAGAATTAATGCAAGAAAGTATGATGCTTACCATTATCAAACAATCAACCAAATGTGTTTTAACATACAAATCATACATTAGAAACACATTAACATCATTAACATTCATAACAATCACTAACATATAAGTAAATTTCTTTTTCAGATTTTGTAGATAAAGAAATTTTTGCCAAGTCACCCAATGCGGATGAAGTCAACCAATGCGAATGAAGAAGTCCACAGCGGATGAAGTCACCCAATGCGCATGAAGAAAGCCACTATGGATGAACCAATCCACAGCGGATGAAGAACTACTCCACAGCAGATGAAGAACTTCTTCATAGTGGATGAAGTTATTCACAGCGGATGAACATCTTCATCACAGCGGGTGAACAAACAAGATCCACAGCGGATGACTTATTCTCCACAGCGGATGACTTATTCCTACAGCGGATGACTTATTCTCCACAGTGGATGACTTATTCCCATAGCGAATGACTTATAGACTTAGGAATAATTTTTATGTAATTGTATATAGCTTTTGTGTATAGGCTATAAATAGCACTCTACACTAATCCTTTGTAAGCTTTTTGAACAAATTATCAATCAAACAAGCAGATTATTCTCCTGCATTCTAACACACACACAAACACACACACACTCACACACACTGAAATCATACACATTAATCATGGGTTTCCGCACCATGTTTAGTGTTTGTTGATTTATGAGAGATTTGTAAAGATCCTTGGAGAAATCAACCTCTTCATATTGAATATTGTTCTTTCAAAGTTCATGTTCAATATGTTTGACTAGATTGATTTTCATCAGGTGGTATCAGAGCCTTGGCTCCTTGTTCTTCAAATTTTTCTCAAAAATTTGAACCACAAGTTTGATTTGCAAATTGTTGTTATTTTTGATGGATCAAAGCTACTATTAGCTTAGATTTGTTATTTCGTGATGATCTACAAGTTTTCATATCCATTGAAGTTCATTTGAGCCATTAATTTGAAGATTTAAGCAAACTTGTTCTTCAAGTCTTCAAATGCTCATGAACGTGAAATTTTGATTTTGTTGTTGTTTGATCGAATTTAAGCTTCTAATAGCTTTAGTTTGTGATAACTAACACATCTGCAAAGTTTCTATCAATTGGATTATCACAACACTCGAATTTGAAGATTTTTGAAAATTTTTTGTTCTTGAGAGTTCTTGAGAAAAATTCATCAAAATCTCGAATCTGATGTCATTTAGCTTAAATTGATAGTGGTTTTAGCTTAGAAACATCAAATCTAAAGTTCGTTTATTATTCACAACATCCAAATCATACATTTTGGTCATTGATTTTTAAATCTGGGTTTTTGTTATTCATTGTGTTCTTCACGGGTTCATCATTTAAATCCGATTTTAGATGATGATTATATGAAATTGATTGTTGTTCTAGCTTAGAATCACTTATCTACAGCTATTATAACCTTTGATTTTACCCAATTCCATCAGAAATCCAAGAATCAAAAGTTGGTTCATTCAAGAACATGAAGTTTAACTTTTTTAGAGTCAAACTGTTTTGAAATCCAAAAATCAGCCTATTCTATGATTTAATTCGGATTTTGATTCATTTGTTCATCGTACAATCATTCAAAATCATTTAAACAAACATACATACAATTTATTGTGAATTTGAAAGTCGAATTTCATTCATAATCAACGATTACAAAGAATATACAAATTACACTTGATTTTTGACTAAGGTGCTATTTGTTTCTGAAGAGGTAAAACGTCTAGAGACATCTGTAGGTGCAGAGGTGGACCAAACCTCTACAGCCTGTACAAAGAAGACTGTTTATTTTGTAACGTCTGCAGACTGCTGAAATAAACTGAAATTAATAAAAAGTTAAAATAAATAGAAATTTAACTGCCTCATATAACCTACCATCCCCAAATGAGTTCAAATCAGTGGTAACCATGAGTTTCAGTTTAACTGCCCTATCTTCTTCCTCTATTTCCACTCAAGAACAATACCACAAACATCAGTGGTAACCATGAGTTTCAGGTTGTTGTGGGAGGAGTGGGGAGGGTGGGTATTTAGGGTTAAGATGAGAAGAGGTTTGTAGAGGTAAGAAGGCATTAGTTTGTAGAGGTTTTTAGAAAAAGAGCTTCTAAGTGTTAACTTTCGCAGCTGATGAACAAAACTTCCACAGCTGATGAACAAAACATCCACAGCTGATGTTTTAATTCACAGCTGATACACTTCATCCATAATACCATTATTATCATCTTCAACATTAATAACCATCATCCATAAGCACAATTCATTTTAATTCGCAGCCTAATCAACTTCATTCATCCATTCACCCTTTTCAATCTAGATTCATCAAACATCATTCATCCATTCACCCTTTTAAATCTAGAATCATCAAACATCATTCACCATTCATTCATAGTTAACCCCAAACACAGCCAATATCAACAAGCACGCCAACATACAAACTGCTGCAAGTACATACTCATAACGGGCAAGCCGACGAGTAGTTTCACAGCGGACGAGCAAACAACATGCTACAGACACAAGTCCTGACCACAGCGGACGAGTAACAAAGCCTGAAATCATAGCAGACAAGGTTTTAACTCCACAGCGAACAAGTAAATAACAGGAAGAAACATAACTTAAGTCCATAGCGGAAGACCAAGTTCCACAGCGGACAACTTGGTCACAGCGGACAAGTTGTACCCACACACAGCGGACGACCTAAATCATTCAGCCCAATATTTACACCATACAGCGGACGTGTGCATCGATTCCACAGCGGACGTGTGCTTCGATTCCACAGCGGACGTGTGCTTCGATTCCACAGCGAACGTGTGCCTCGATTCCACAGCGGACGTGTTCTTCGATTCCACAGTGGATGTGCTCACAAAGACTTTCACACACCTTGTCCATAGCGGACAACTTGGTCCACAGCGAATGACAACAGTAACACACATCCACATCAGAAAAGATTGCACAGCGGACGGTTTACCAAGCTGAACAGTGGACGAACAACCGAAACCACTTACCTTTGAACATATACCCTGATCGAGTCCACATCGGACTGATTCACAGCGGCCGTGGAGATCTAACTTTTTAACATCATACAGCGAATTCGAATCCTTGAACACCCAAATCACCTTCAACCGAACTAAATTTTCGAACCCCCAAATTATCCACCTCCGGTCAACCTACCAACACCATCGCTGACCACCACTACATCAATCGACCAATCTCCGACAACAAACCCAAACACCCCAATCAGCAACCATCATCATCGAATCCAACACACCCCTTGGCAACATCATTTTCAGTCGATCCCATCAACAACATCGGTTCACCATCAACAACCCCAAATCATCATCGACCCTCGACCGACACCAGCAATCATCACCACCGAGTCCAACACATCCTACAACATCATCGACCGGCCACCATTGATTCCAACACACCCAGCAAAAACATCGACAAACATTGGACCATCATCCAATGATTTTTTTTAATTTTGGTGGGTGTTTGGGATTGCTTTTTTTCACCCTACTTATAACTTATTAACTTTTGAAAAGTTAGTAAGTTAAAAATAGTGTTTGGGTATAAGAAAAGGACTTTTAAAATGGCTTTTGAAATAGGCTAAAAAAGGAGAATTTGAGAAGTAAGGGTGGAGTAACTTCTCAAACTCCTTTTAACTTTTCACCAGATCTATGACATTAATATCCTCGTTCCTTCACCTGATGCCTTCCATCGCTGCCCTCTTCCCCTCGCTGCCCTCTTCCCCTCGCCATTTAATTCCCTCTCCTACCCATCGCTATGCTCATCGCCAGCTGCGCCTTCCCGATCGATGCTTCCCATCGCTGCCTTCCCATCGCAAGCGCCAGCTGCGCCTTCCCTATCTGCTCCCCTTCCTATCTTCCTAGAACCATACCCTATCGCAACCTACGGTTCTGCTCTTTCCATCGTTGCCTTCGGGTCGCCGCCATGACTCCACCTCCAACGCCAGCCCCTGCCACCGTACGCCCTATAATCGTCATTAATCCCTTCCACCAACCTCGCCATAACTCCCTCTACCTACCGATCAATCACCCACTTCGTTGTTATATATCGATTAGCAGCATCAATGGTTGATAAAACTCACAATAGTTGGTAAAACTCATCCAGTGGAAGAAGAAATGCTCGATTTCTATAGAATTTGAAACAAAATATAGATACCATACATCAAATTTTACAGCTGAATGTACTGATTATCAACTATCAGGTATGTATTTTTATTGAAGGTAATTGTTGCTGTTGTTTTTCGTAACAATTATTGAAGTTTTTATTGAAGTTTTATCGCAACAATTACTGATTATCAACGACTGGCTCATATTTTAATTGAAGTTTTTCGTTTACTGCTGCAATTTGTTGAAGGTAGTTGTTGCTGTTTTGTTGGATTTCGGCTGGATTTTTGGATTTTTATTGAAGGTAATTGTTGTTGCTGCAATTTGTTGAAGGTAATCGTTTACTGCTGCAATTAGTTGGTGTTGTTTGTATTTTTATTGAAGGTAATTGTTGCTGTTGTTTGGATTTCTGTTGAAGGTATTTAGTTGAGATTTGTTGTTTGGATTGATTTAGTAGTTGTTGTTGTTAGTGATTTTTGATTTCATCCATTGCTAGTTATTTAGTAGTTGTTGATTCTTCTGTATTTGATTTCATCCACTGCTAGCTGTTGTTGTTGATTTGGTTGTTTTCACTTCTTTGGTTGCAACATTGAATGGTGATACATCCACTGCTAATTAATGGTGATACATTCACTTCTTTGGTTGCAATCTTGTGAAACATTAACATTGAATGGTGATTTCATCCACCGCTAGTTAATAGTTATCAAAACAAGTAAATGTTTGTGTTTTTTAACAGTTAGCTCAATGGCTAGTGAAATATCAATTAGAAGGAGTAAATCGTTCGGATCATGATGTTACATATATGGCAGCAATAAGAGATATAATTACGCAAGATTTGATGGAATCACGGAGATGAATGCAGTATCACATTAGCTTCATAACATTGTGCAATGTTGGTGTTATTTTAACAATCTCATGGAGATGAATGTAGTATGCTATTATTTTTTATAAATCATGTAAACGAATCTTATTTATATGTCTTATTTTTTTTCATTTTGCACGGCGGAAATAGAAAACAGCGTAAAATAAGCAATCCCAAACATTATTTAGAAAACAGCTTATTGACTTTTAACAGAATGTCCTTTTTAGTCATTTTACATTAAAAAGCTAAACCAAACACTTTTCAGAAAACAACTTATTGACTTTTTAGTTTATAAGCTAATCCAAACACTTTTTTTAAAAACTACTTCTCAAAAGTTAAAAGTCAATAAGTCCTTTATCTCAAAAGTACTTTTTAACAAAATAAGCAATCCCAAACATGCCCTTGGTTTGTTTCATCTTGAAACCGAAGCGAAAGAGACAGAAGCATCGAGAGTTTGAGTTTGTGTTTTGGAATTCCAATTTTGATATTTGACCAGCATTCCGGAACATTTCTTTTAAAATCCTTTGACCGACATACATTTTTTATTTTTAAAAGGATTTCTAATTCGACTATTGTTATCTACCTTGACCAGCTACATATATAAATAATTTTTAATATTTATTTTAATATTTATTTTTTTCTTAAAACAAACAAATCTCAATTGACAAACTTGTTAAAAGTTTGTTCTCAGAAGAATTTCTAAAATTCTCAAAAGATTTTTTTGTTTTAGAAGACATTTATATTTTTCCAACAAACAAATTCACAGTATTTTTAATCAGGAGAATTTGATTATAATTTCTTTAATCATCAAGTTAAAATCATTTAATTTTAATTGATTGAATCCAAATTTTAATTTGGGATATCCAAATATTGTTACTTTTTAATTGAGCTAGATTAATCTTAGTCGAGCTTAACTAAATCGTAATTGAATAAAGTTAACTCTTTAATTAGGCCGATCTAATTAAATTGAGTTTTGACGTTCTTTGGATTCACTTAAAATTTAAATTTGATTTTGATTAAAAAACAAACAAATTTTCAAATTATTTTTATTGTTAAAGAAAATGAAAAATTTGACATCGTTCACTAACACTCGTGTTTCAAGAAACCGAGCTATCTTTCTTGCTGCAGGTACTAAACAGATTTCAAGAATTCAAACAAAGCAAATCAAACACAAGCTGTAAATAACCAAACAACAGTAACAAATCAAAAAATGGTTGCAATCAACCAAACCAAAGCAGCAAATCAAACAAAAGCTGCAAATCACCAAACATCAGCAGCTTATCAAATAATAACCACAATTCATTGTTTGATAGCACAAACATTCGGTTGCATGTCAGTCACATTGAGAAAGAACTGATGAACTTACATTTATGTGATCTTGCAAATTCAAACAACACATTGTCTAATGATTTGATAAAATGCAGGTCCGAGATGGAACAATCTCAAAGAAATGATCAAGCACAAATCAAGACATTGAATCAACAAAACATCAGTTTAACTCAAGAGATGAACCAGTTGCAAGACGTAATAGTTCAACAACAAATCAAACTTGAAGAGTTAACTGCTGAGCTTTCAAAAGCCACAAACATCAACAGCATAAACATTCCTCCATTGCCTGAAATTCCTGAAGACAGATAGATCAATCTATGCTCATCAACATGCATAGATGAAGTTCAGGCTTATCGTAAACATTGCAACAATCTATCATACATGATAAAGAAGGAAAGAGCTTCACATGCAGAAGAATTACAAACTTCTACAAAACAAATCAGTTCACTAGAGAAAGAAGTTGATAGATTGCTTAAAGAAAATCATAAGCTAAATGCCCAATCAACTTAACTCTCTATGAAGTTAACAAACACAAAAGCTGAAGTTGAAGCCAAAATATCAGAAGCAAGTACAACTAAAACAATCATTAACTTGCAACATTACATTGAGCGTCTAAATCAAGCAATCAATACAGAAACGCTTAAAAATGCAGAATTGAAGATACATTATAAATCCTTTGAAGATAAAATCAATTCTCTTCTAATGGATGTAGACAAACTCCTTGGAGAAATATTTAGTCTTCAAGCTCAAGTTACAAGACTCACAGAGTCTTTAACAAAGATAAAATTAGATCATGCATCAACAGAAGTTGAACTTGAAAATTTAAAGATGACTGCAAGAAAGTTGGAAGAACTACTTAATGCACAAAGAGATCAAAAGAAGAGTGCTGGAACTACATATCATGTTGTTCCTCCACCTTACAATGATAACTAAATAGAAATGCCAACTTCAATGACAAGTCCAATTAAAGAATATTTAAAGATGCATGATCATCATCAAATAGACAAACCATCCAACATCACTCAAATCATTTCTCCTGAAACACCACAAAAGCTGTACTTCAAACCGGAATCACCACAGGATGAAACCTTTCATTCATGTGATGGTCAAGATGGAGATCCTACAAGTGATGACAATGATGAAGAAATCAACCAATTAAACAAACAAACATTGCCATGTATTAATCATGTCAGTGAAGAAAGCAATCCAAAACAAACATAACCACACAAATCCAAAATAGCAAAGCCTAATAACAAGCAAAAGGCTATGGTTCTAAATGAGAAATTCAAATCAACAGGATTTCTTGAACCAGAATTGCCTAAGGAAGAAATAAAAGCAAAGATCAAGATGGAGTTAAAGAACAAACAGAAACCTAAGGTACAAGACATCAAAGAACAAATCAAGAGGAAGAAGACCAGATCTAAAAGAAAGAAGAAAAGTCAGACCAAGACTTCTACACCTGATCCAAACCAACCATCAACCTCAAAAGCTACCTTAGAAACTCCAAAACAACAACCAATTCTCTATGAGACATGTAATTCAGATTCTCACAACACTTCTGAGTGTAAAAACACTAAGAGTGATACATATATATATGTCCTCATAAGAGAAAGCAACAAAAACAAACAAAACAAAAGGCTGTGAAGTTCCAATCAAATCTAACTTCATCATTTAAGCCTAAGGAAAGAAGATCCAGACCTCCTCCTTACTGCTTACATTGTGACATGGAGACTTATACTACTTTAGAGTGTTCATGCAACTCTTCCACATCACAATACAAAAGAGGTCAAAGATCTTATCATACAACAGAGTCATACTCACCAAGATTATCATGCAACTCTTCTTGGTATCTCATACACAAAAGTTCCTCACCCTCCAAAGCTTTCGTTGAGGGAGAGTATATGTTAAGTCTGAAGAATTTCTTATGCTTCTCCTTCACTTCTGAAGTTGAGATAAAGCTACTGATATTGCTACTTGTGCAATCCACAGTGTATGCAAATGGATGTATCTTCAAGTCTTCAAAATGAGACTAGAAGATCAAGCTGCTGAAACATACATCAAGTGCCGAAGCAAAGTCTTTATGTGCTAAAACAAAGTCCTTTTCTCAATACCTTTTTATGAAGCTTTTAAGAAGATGCTACCAAAAAGGGGGAGAAGACTGCACTACAAGACTGCATATCAACAAACATCCAAGGTTTTGATAATCATGAGGTTTTAGCAGCAGCATCTTAGGGGGAGTACTGTTGGACTATTTGAAGATGATGCTTACCAAAACCTAAGTGCCAAATCTCATGATGATTACCAAAACCGAAACGGTGCAAATATGCTAAAGATATGATCAAAATGAAGAAAACTGACCAAAGTCAAACTTGGTCAAACTTGGTCAACCGTGGTCAAAGTCAACACTCAACATCAGCGGTCATCTCGAATGATGTTAGCACCTGGCAGTCACACATCAGCAGCAAAGAATTTATCAGACTTAGAACTATATTTGTGTAATCATTTTGTTCTTAAATGTAATATTTTCTTAATTTTGTAAAGAGTATAAATGACTTAGTGTAGTCATTTATACTAAACAAGTAAGAAGAGAGATCATCTTTGTTTGACAGAGAGAAAAACACATACAAAAGGTGTAATCACCAATAATAAGAGAATTCATGGTTATGTGTGTGTGAGAGAAAGTGTTTTTAACTCCTTTGAATTCTTGATTGATTATCATACATATGAATGAACGAAATTTATATGAATGTGTTCTTGACTGTTCATCATTCATTCATCATCATACACATTAAATATTGCATATAGATCTTCACTTGAAATCATCAACGGATCTGTGAGATTCCGCATCACAGATTCGACAAATGGCAACAATACGATTGCAATATTCGATCCACGTATATCGATTTCAACAGTCCATACTCAATAAACTCCTCAAATCCACATCAATGTGGATGCCCTGATTCAAAGCTTATTTGAGGAGGGAATCCTAATGGCTATATCTACCCCATCATACCCTACTAACAATCCAATAGTAGGATTGAAAGAGCCCTAATACTCTCTGATCTATAGGGCAACAAAAAGTATTCAATTTTCAAACCCTAAGATACTATGAGAGTTTTCCTCTAGTTGACCTACCATTAGCCAACCCAAGTAATAACAAGAAAGCTGAAAGGTTAGCTGAGAGGATTCAGATGAGTGTGCTTGAAGAGTTTAAGAGAATATCAAAGCTATATAGAAAGAGGCTATAAAAAAACCTTTGGTCAACTGTATATTGAGGCACATCCTAATATTAGCTTCGAAGGGGAAACCTCAGTTGAAGGCCTAATATTTAACCCTGTGAACCTTGAGATTAGAAGTGCTTCAGCACCCAGTACCCTCAGTGAGAAACCAGTTGGTAAAGGTGTCTCGCAGCCTCTCCCTGGCCAGAGCTCAAGTGCTACACCAAGTGATGAAGGCCAAAGCACTCTCCACCCTGAGTCATACAAGCAAGTGATTGACAAATGGGAGAGGATCATGACCTCTGAGGATATTGAGGAGGAGAAAAAGGATACGAAAAGGAACGTAAGGGGAGAGAGAACTAGTAAGACCCTAGCTTCATGTAAGCTGCAATCAGGGCTGCCCCCAGGCCAAACACTCAGGAGGATGAGTTAAGGGAAGCTAGATTGAATTATCTAGGGAACTAGGAACTAGAACATTGATGAACTCAGCTCTCTTCCTTTTGATGAGTTAAATGAACTTGCTGACATTGAAGTATCAAAAGAGAGAAAGGAGGTTGAGGCTACAATGTTGCTCCTCAAGATCAAGTAAGAAAGAAAAAGAAAAAGACTTAATAAAGCCCCTGTCCTCTTTCTAGTTCAAGAAAGTCCTAAAGTAAAGGTTATGGCAGTTAAACAAGAAACTTAGGTAAGTAGGGAACAAGATAGATAAAACATGATAACCTACCTGAGTGCCACAAGTCTCTATTAGGCAGTAGACCTACATCCCTTGTCATATGAATACATTGAATTTGAGTAGCTCAAGCGGCTAGAGAAAGAAGTGTTAAAGAAAAGAAGTTGTTAAGAGGAAGATAAGGGAAGAGGTTGCTAAGTCAAAGCCACCATCCGAGCCAATCAGAAGAAGTCTACTGACAGAATGAAGATGGTGAGCTTCTTGAAGTTATATGGGTTCTTACGGAGACTTGGTCCAATGTCTTTATCCACTATGGATGAGCACATTATAGTGATCAAGCAGAATATTAAAATGGGTGAGCTAGTAGACTTTCATTCTCCACCAAGTCAGGCTGCCCCTAAAGCTGAGGTCAAGGGTGAACCCTAAGAGACAACACAACCTGGATCTAGTGCTAGATCTCAGCCAGCTTCATCTTCTGACCCATAGTAGGGTAAGAAGGATAAAAAAGGAACATCTAGTGCTCAAGACAAACATTGTAAGTTGAAGTTTAGAAAGAGGAGGACTAAGAAGGATAAGAGAAGACTTCATATTTGGATTCAAAAGAATTTGGTCTTTGGCTTCGGAAGATTTGACACTTGGTGAATTTCTTTATGCATTTGACAAATCTTCCTAAGTAACTTCCTTCTACTTTAGAGTGCATGATGAGAGCTCTATGGTTAGCATCAGCCTCTAAGATAACTCTTACAAACTCCCTCTCGACTGATATTACCAAAACTTAAGGATGACTTTGAGTCTTGATCAGAACTTTACTTATTCACAACCATCATTAGAACCAGAGTCATTCCTCTATTCATCAGTTGGTCTGGGTTTTTAAGTTGCTTAAGGTACCTCCTCATGTCTATGAGATGATGTTGAGGAAGATCAAGCATATCTAGCCCGAAGTATATGTCTTGACCTCCTTGATCTTTTGTTACATATCAACTTTCTGGGTTTGAAGTGTAAGCCCAGGACAAGATGGGCCTCTCAGCAGTAAGAGGCTCTACTTGTAATGGAGTTGGTTTAGCAGCCTCTTCTTGTTCACCCTCATGAATTTCTAACTTATTTTGAGGTCAAGAGGTGGATTACTTGCACTTCTTCTTCTTCTTTAAGTCCCTTATGATGGTCATCCTCTTTCTATTTCTAAACTTTAACTAAGAAGTTTGGTCTTCATTACAAGATCTTCCTTCTTTATCCTTCTCAGTTGGGACCTTCCCCTTCATATGTTTAGAAGAAGAAGGTTCAGGACCCTTATATGGGTCAAAAGATAAAGGTGGATGTGGATCAGCACTAGGTCCAGGTTATGTTGTCTCTTGGGGTTCAACCTTGACCTTAGCTTCTAGTGCGACCTAATTTGGTGGAGAATGAAAGTCTACCAGCTCACCTCTCTTGATCTTCTACTTGATCACCCTTATATGCTCATCCATTATGGATAGATACATAGGACCAAGCCTCCTTTGTTGGTACACATGTCCCTAGTTCTAGTTCTAGTGAGCTCAAATGTAATTGACTTTCATTTTGTAACACTTATGTAATGTTTGATATATGAAATGAAAAACTCTTCTTTGAATGTTTATTGGTTGTTGAATGTTATATCTATTAATATTATTTATTGTTATATGTTTATATGAACATGTTATATAGGTTTACAGTTGTTAGACATAGTTCTGTATCATTAAAGGTTAAGGAATATGTTTAACTAAGTCTTATGATTCAGTCACACGACTGGACCATGTGAATGGGCCAGTCGCACGACTAAACCAGGTGATTGAGTCAATTGAACGATTGAGAAAGACTGACTCAGTCGTATGGATGAATCAATCGTACGACTCAGTCGCACGACTAAGCCATACGCATGGCTCAATCGTACGAATGAGAGCTGTAACATATAAATACCACTTAATTCGTGGAAAAACGTAACATTTCAAGAATTATTAACCCTAGCCGTTCCTGTTAGTCCAGAGAGTCCCTTCCAACTTCATAGAACATTTCTGATCGATTCTAATCAATTCTTAACGTATTCTCATTGTTAGTTTTGATCGGATTAACGTTCTCCCTGATTGGATCACCAATCAAATAG
>BJCO01005898.1:3886-17481 GCA_018326465.1 Flaveria floridana
GGCTAGCTGCTGAGCAATCATAGCAGCTATATCAGGGTTTTCAGTTCCCTGATTGTTGCCGGCAGGAGCACCACCTGTTCTTGGTGGTCTACCCCTACTTCTGCCTCTTGGGGTCTCACCTTTACGATTTGTACTGCGGGTGACTCTTCGAGGCGCCATTTTCTAATCATAAAAGGAGTAAACATGTAAACTTTAGTCACTTTAAGATACACGCATAACTCCACTAATCAAGTTCCAACATTTCATGCTCCAGTCAATCGACACCATCACGTAGCCCAGTTTAAGCACATTCTTAGTATACCAATGATGCTTGTATATAGGGTCCCCCACAACGTTCCCACCACATCCACGATATACAGAGAATGATACTTAAACCGATTACATGCCATCTGATTTTCCTTAGCATCATCCTAATGAATAACATAATGTATCTGTAGAGAGTGTCATCACTCCTCTACGTTTCTTGGAAATCCACTTTCATTCTAAGCATTTAATCAGTTCCATAGTTACTGAAATGCTAAGTGGAGAAATGTTTCATGGAGAACAATATCCATATCATAATTGGAATTCCATGAAGGCTCTAAGTAGATTAGGTCTTAAGTAATGGTATAGGTTATGAATGTTTTTGCATCAGTTACAAGGTCTTACTAGAATTATAATTCTAGTGTTCTAAGGTATAGAATGTGTATCTTGTACTAACTATGATCGTTACCTCATGGTAAGATTAGCCAGACTTCATATGCACTGCAAATTGCAATTACGTGTGCACCCGTAATGGTAATTTGCCTTGCATGATCACCCTTAGTTTCACCTACCCAGGCTAACATCACAGTATTGACACCATTCCTCATGCACCGATTGTGTAAGTTCTCGTGTTCATGAACCTATAAGGTGCCAATAGGAGTCCATCATAACCAATAGAATCCAAGCACATAATCTCAATTAGTATAACAAAAATTGCCTATCCTTCATTCTTTCAGGACTTCAGGCATAACTATCTTAGGGTCGGATTTAATATCCGAGATCGACGCTGCGCATGATCTGTGAAGATCCCTTCAGGTTGAGTATCCCAACCTAATGGTATAATGCGGTGCACCTAGGAATAAAAGATTCTAGTAGTAGGCATCCCATGAGGAAAGATTAATAGTAATAGTGCATTCCTCATGATGATCAGATAACAAAACATATATGTATGGAATATGTATAGGGATAAGGAACAAGTATAGAGGAACATACGTGTAATATCAGATGCAAGCCAGTCCTAGCATGCATTCTACATGAAGGTTCCTAGGTTATAGTCTAGGTCAAGTGATTTGCCTAATTCTCTATAACCAATGGCTCTAATACCAGTCTGTCACACCCCCGCTGAGAGCGGAAACACGGGGATGCAAACGAGATGGGATCGTCATAACATATTGTTAACAATAGAGATGCAATATATGTAATTGATGATAAAAGCGTGTCATGACGACACCTGACACAAATGGAGACTTGTGTTGTGTTTAGTCAATACTCATGACAGCATAGCCATAAGCATGAACTTGTAAATAATTCACATAACCGAATATTGTATCCTTGTAATGTAATTCCCATAACCCGGGAACAAGTATTCAAAAGAATGATAATTGTTTAATAGACTACAACAATGTTTCAAAATGATTGTTTGTTAAGTATGTTCAGTCTCAAAAATGCATCCTAGGGTCTTCACTAAGGCCGCACTCCTAGATCTTCAATTATCATTGTCACCTGAAAAGATATGCTCAAAACAGTCAACAAAATTGTTGGTGAGCTTCGCATGTTTAAATAGTAAATCAGTAATTGATGCTATATAGTAATTGCTTATGGAATACCGTGCATATAGTTTTAAGTAAGCAAAATCACATAACCATGAGTTTTACAACCAAACCTAATGATGTACACACAACAACTTGTCGGAATATATTCACCCAAGGCCTGTTCCTGGCAAAGTGATGGTACCGACTAGTAACCATCTGACAAGAGTGGGGGTGTCAACCCAGTAGTACTACAAATACCTATCCGTCGGTTCCAACACCGGAATTTAATGGTTGTAAGAAAGAACCACACAGCAACTCATGTATGTATCAGATAAGTACTCACAAAACAGTATCACGTTGATTCCAAGTATGTAAATTGTATGTAAGTTGTAGAGCATAGAAAACGGGTGAGCATACTTTTCCCCCATGTTTGTAAATGTTGAAATATTGTATAAGCATAAAAAGGGGCCACGAAACTCACTTTTTAAGCGGTAAGTATGTATGATGAAAGCTTCCCAAATGTTGTATGAAATGAACGGTCAAACACCTATTGACAGTTATGTTAAGCATTAATGATGTGCCTAATGTTAATAGTAATGTTTAGTCGGGTCGGGTCGTATCGGTTCTGTTGCGGGTAACACACACACACAAACACACGCAATGGATCTTATGTAGATCCAAATACTAGAAACGTTGCCATTGTCGATGATATTTGTGTAAAAGTGTCATTGTTGTTAGAGAAATACTTAGTAAGCATTAGTGTTACAAATCGATTGTTGTTAGTTGTAAAATGTTAAGTGAATTCGATTTGGTTTAACTTCAGTGAATTTGATAGTGTTAATTTGAAGATTGTCATTAGCAATGGTAACCGTGTTGATGTCACCTTAACATCATATGACAAACACACAGCACACAAGAGGAAATCACACACAGCAACTCCAATCGCACGACAGGACCAGACGCACGACTCAACACTCCATCATCACGAATCAACCTTCAATCGTGCGAATCAGCTTCATTCGTACGATTGAACCCTCATTCGTGCGACTCAGCATTCATTCGTACCATACAGCACCCAATCGCTCGACCCAACATCCATTCGCACGATTCAACCTTCATTCGTACTAATTAGCTTCATTCGTGCGAATGAACCTCCATTCATGTGACTAGGCATTCAGTCGTGCGATACACGCACAATCACACACATTCATCCGCATAGACTTAGTCGCACCACACACATAATGCATAGGCTCAGTCGCACGACTCACTCACTCAGTCGCACGACTCACTCAATCGCATAGACTTAGTCGCACGACTCACTCAGTCGCACGGCTCAGTCGCATGACAGACGCAGTCGCCTGAACAGTAGGTCGCGACTACAGCAGGTGCAGAGCAGCATCCGGCTGCTCCGTGCATGAGTTTCACACCTCAAGGACTTCCAGAAACACTTATCTAACATATCTAAACAAGATGCACAAGTAGAAGGGCAACACACGCACCCACACGACCTCATGTGCTCAGGTTGAACCCGAGCACCCGAATCCCTAAATCACAACAGTAAAACGAGCAAGAAAGGGACAACCAAGGTCGTCTACCTGCTAGAAATGAGTAGTATCAGCTGTAGCCGAGGTTTAACCGGTGAAAACGTGACGAAACGGGGCGGTTTTGGTGCAAGGATGAGGAAGAAAATGGAAGAGGAAGAAGATGAAGAATAAGGTGAATGTGGTGGCTAGGGCTGGGATGTGGGTATTTATACCCAGCCCTAGTTTGGCAAAATGTCACATTTGGTCCCTGCACTTAGCCCCCGAGTTCCCGAATTTGTTTTGGTTGAAAACGACGTAAATAGGCTAGTTATTTTAATGATAGGGATGTATTTAATGATATTTGTATCTTAAAATGATGTTATTAATGACGTTAATATTATATAACATAATATATTTAATGATGGCGGCGTCGATATTTGTAAACGTTTTAGGTGATAACGATGCAAACGATGATAACACGACTGTAAAAGATAACCAAGCAAGTATGATATCCGCACGTGTAGTTTATAAAGATGAGGATTGACCAATTAAAGAAAAGATAATAGAAACTCGTCAATTGACGGACCTTTGGTGATGGGTGTCACAAACAAGCTGGTTAAAAATGACTTAGTTATTGTCCTACCAAAGAAAGAATTTTATTGTTCTAATCATTGTTCTTCATGTTATAAAGTAAAACAATATAGGATGTCACATAAGTCCAAAACAATCAACACAAACACAACACCACTCACATGTATCTTTTTGGTCCAACTAATGTGATGAGTATTGGTAAAAGGCAATATTGTTTGGTGATTGTTGATAATTTCACTAGATTCACATGGGTCTTTTTCTTAAAATAGAAAAGTGAAACATCAGAAACATTAATGGAGTTTATCACTAAGATTGAAAATCAACCTGATTTGAAAATGAAAATCTTAAGAAGTGATAATGAGTCTGAATTTGTTAATCATGTTTTAGATTCCTTTTGCAAGAACAAAGGCATAATAAGACAATTCAGTACACCAAGAACTCCATAACAAAATGGAGTTGCTAAAAGAAGAAACATAACTCTAATTGAAGCAGTAAGAATAATCCTAGTTGATTCATATTTACCAATCATATTTTGGGCTGAAGCGGTGAACATAACATGCAATATTCAAAACAGGACATTAATTGTCAATGAACATAACAAAACACCATATGAGATTTATTTAAAAGGAAACCTTTCATAGAATATCTTAGAGATTTTGGGTGTATTTTAAACACCAAAGATCAACAAGGAAAGTTTTTTGAAAAAGCCTATGATGGTTTCTTTGTTGCTTACTCATCAACGTCTAAATCATATAGAGTTTATAGTCCACATCAAAACATTATGGAGGAAACACCTAATGTATCTTTTGATGAATTCGTATTTCCAAATTCTATAAAGGACCATCATGGCTGTTTGATATAGATGCATTAACAAATTCATTTAACACTGGTTATTTGAATGTTGTAGGTTCTACGGATGCATGCTATCCTTATATACCTCCAAGTATGAGTGAAGTGCTATTGACTGCTGATCCTCCAAGACCACACTCTCACACTTCAAGTGTTACTGATCCTGGCCCTTCATCTCAAACAAGCAATGACAATGAAGGAAATGAAATTTCAACTTCCAAAGAAATGAACAAAACATCAGCAAAAGTGAACTCTGCATCTGCAGAGTTACTAATACATCCAGAGGAATGAACAATCCATCAACAGATTGTCCTTCCATATCCGTAGATATTCCATCTACTTCCGAAGTTGCTCTATTAACTTCAAAGGAACACAACACATCAGTAGATCCACAAACAACATCCATAGATGTTCCTGTAACTCCTACGAAAGTTATTCCTACATCTGCTGGAACACAAACTCATGAAGATGGATTTCATTCAGCTTCAGAAGATCATAATGATGAATATTTTGACTACTTTCTTGATTCTCCATCTCAGCTGGATCCATCTCTATTAACAAATATCACCAACTTAGAATCATCCATTCTAGTTGCATAAATTCCAATATCAAGAATTCACAAAAATCATCCAATAGACAATATCATTGGTGATCTTAATGAAAGAACCACAATAAGTCAAGGGAGCTGCAAACATCTGTCTTTTCTCCTGTTTTCTTTCATAAGTGGTTCCTCCCAACATCACTGTTGTATTAAAAGACAATAACTAGATTAAAGCTATGAAAGAAGAACTTTAGTAATTCAGAAAGCAAAAAGTTTAGAATCTTGTAGATCTTCCTGAAGGCCAATATCCAATTGACACTAGGTGGCTTTTCAAGAAAAAACTAGATGACAGAGGTATCATTGTTAGAAACAAAGCAAGGCTGATAGCACAAGGCTATACCCAAGAAGAAAGGATAGACTATGATGAAGTCTTTGCACCAGTTACAAGGATTGAGGCCATTAGAGTCTTCCTAGCCTATGCTTCATATAAGAAATTCACAGTTTACCAAACGTATGTAAAACATGCCTTCTTATATGGGAAAATCGATGAAGAAGTCTATGTTGCCCAATCACTAGGCTTTGAAGGTCTTGATTACCCACACAGAGTATATAAGCTTGACAAAGCTTTGTATGATCTTTATTAGGCACTACGAAAGTCGTATGAAATATTATCTACTTTCTTGCTCAAGCATGGTTACAAAAGGGGAACCATTGATCAAACTCTCTTCCTTAAACATGAACATCAAGACCTCTTGGTTGTCCAAATCTATATGGATGACATTATTTTTGGATTAATATACTAAAGATTGTGTGAAGACTTTGAAAGTTTGATGAAATCTGAATTTCAAATGAGTTCCATGGGAGAACTAACAATCTTCCTTGGTTTACAAGTTCATCATAAACCAGATGAATATTCATCAATCAGGAGAAGTATGTGCACCAAATTTTAAAGAAGTACAACCTTGCTGACAGTTCTTCATGCAAAACACCAACTTCAACAATATATAAGATTGTACCTGATCCTAAAGGGAAGCTAGTTGATCAAAGATTATATACATGAATGATAGGATCTTTAATGTACTTAACTTTCAGTAGACCTTATATAATGTTTGTTGTGTGTGTTTGTGCTAGCTACCAATCAGACCCGAAAGAGTCATATCTGCATGCTGTTAAGAGGATCTTTAGATACCTTAAAGGGAAGCCAGCTCTTGGACTTTGGTATCCTAAAGAAGGAGACTTTAACCTCTACTCATATTCTGACAGTGACTTTGTAGGGTGCAACAACAACAGAAAATCCATAACTGGCGGATGTCAATTTATAGGACTAAGACTTGTTTCTTGGCCGTGCAAAAAGCAAACAAATGTATCAGTATCCACAGCTAAGACTGAGTGCATAGCTGCTTCAGCTGGTTGCTCTCAAGTATTATGGTTGCAAAACCAATTACTTGATTATGGTTACAATTTTCTTCAAACACCAATACACATTGATAACTTATCTGCTATGTTCATCACTGCTAATCTGATGCAACATAGTAAAACAAAACATATAAAAATAAGATATCATTTTCTGAGAGATTTCTCATAAAAAGGTTTGATCAAGTTGATCAAAGTGGATACAAAAGATTAGCTTGCTGATTTATTCACTAAAGCCTTTGATTTACGGAGATTTAATTTCTTAATTGAATCATTAGGCATGATCAACTTAGATTAGAAATCATCACAAAGAAAAGCATGATCTGTCCTTCATCATAATTAATATGAAAAAGTCAAAAACATTCACAAAACATATAAAAATACAAAAAGATTGTCTTGTTAATATGTTTTTGCTTCATATAGCTTTCATATCATGGGAAATGATAGTACACTATACCTTTGCTTACTTTCCTGTGTTTAAGTTATAATAAAGACTAATCAGATGTCATTTGATATGTGAGTAGGTTCAGCTTGAGTAGAAAATAAACAACTTCATACTTAACATAATGCCTAGATGACTAAGTGTGGACAATTCCATTTTAAGGAGCATGCCAGTAAGTCTTATCCTAATGTGATCAATTTACTTACCCAAACACACTATGTTCTAACATTTTATAACCTCTATCTTTTCATATCATATACCCCTTGTTTTACATAAGCAAAGACCTAGGTTTATGATCACCTTTGGTTTATGCAAGTAAGGACTTGGTGATTTGATAATGATCATCATCATCACTATGTTTTATGTAAACAAAGACCTGGGTTAAAGGCAACTCTGTTTTATGAAAGTAAAGACATGGTGACAAGATGATGATCTTCTATAAGCTATAAAAGAATCCAATGTGATCAAGTGTATATTATCCTAAAGAGCATATTAATCAATTTGCATTAATAAGATTTCAAAGAAATCTTAAGATAGAGCTTATGATATAAGGCATATGGTTTTCAAGTGTGGAAAAGTGATGAGTTGGTTCATATATGGAGGACAAACTGTGAGATGAATATGGAGTCTATATTTATTTGTCTTTAATCAACATCAAAACATGATAATCAACATGTCGTGTTGAACATATACTCTTGTCTGAATTTAAGTGGATCATCATACTTACAATCAACATTAGATATATGTCTACAAACATTAAACAAAATGCATCAGGAAGTTGCTTAGAGTCAAAGTATGATCCCATGTTATCATTCAAATGCTTGTAAATATCTTTAAGTTAAGTTATCAAATAAGATGAACAAATCATTGGCTTTCATGCTTTTCACTACATAAATTTCTAATAAAGTCATAAGTTCATGATTAAATCACCAATTTAGGAGGAGTAGTAATCAGCATGAAAATAGAGTTTCATCAAATTTAAACGAAGAAAATTGGAACTTGAGCACTAAATTGGTTGCAGGATATCTGTAGGTTTTATCAAATTAATTTCTTGCATAGTTGCCATGAAACAAAGTCAACAAGGTCCAACAAAAACAAGTGATCCTAACAATATGTTAGAATTATATAACAAATAAGTTTCAAACTTTGTATTTTAGAAGAAGTTACAGTGTAAAATTTTGCCTTTCAGCAGAAGTTACAGTGTAAATTTTGCATTTCGGCAGAAGCTACAGTGTGAAACTTGAATCAACAAGGTTAAAATTTGACCTTCCATAGATTGGTACCCTATGGAAAAACAAATAATAATTCCATAGATTTATTTCAGAAAAAAATAAAAGTTAGTCCTCTGGAGATGTTTAATCATCCGTAGATGTTCTATGGAAGAATTAACTTCCTATGGAAGAATTAACTTCCTATGGAAGAATTAACTTCCTATGGAAGAATTAACTTCCTATGGAAGAATTAATTTATATGAAAAAATAAACAACCACAGAAGGGTAATAAGGATTGGGGGTCCCATAACATTAAATAGGTTTCTAAATATTTTGAAAAGTGTATACATAATCAGCTTGACCGTTATCTGTTTTTTATTCACTTTTCCAGAACAATTTTTCAGACCTAGAAAAACGCTCTCAAACCTAAAACCCTCTTTCCGCCAACATTTAAATTACCCTCTCATTACAACAAATCAAATGTAAATCTTGACTTCAGTTCATTATTCGAACAACATTGTCAAGGTAAATGATATGATATAGCATCAAAAATCAACTGATTGATTCCTTAAATATCATCAAAACCCTTCAAATTCTTATGTTTATTTTAAAGTTTGCATCTTCATTGTCCTAATCTTCTTATCTTCTGTGCAGATGGCAAATAGATTTACCAAGGAACACAATGTGTGTGCGTTCCTTAACCCAGATGACCCTGTAGCTGAAGGTTGTAGAGACATCATCAATTATTTACGGAGGTCAAGGCTTTTCTATGTGTTATATGTTGATCCAATCATCTATCGGTCTCACATAATAGATTTTTGGAATTCAGCAAGGATAGAAAAGGAGGGAAATGATTTAGTGATTCACTCGACTATTAGAAATGAAGGATTGAGGATCGATGAAAGGACAGTCAGGAGAGTACTTAAGTTAGGAGAACAAGAAGAGGGACATCCTCATGTGTTCGAGCATGAATACATAGAGAGAATATTTGAGTTGATGGGATATGATGGTGATTACCAAATGGAGAAATCAAAAAGGAAGATTATAGAAACCCTACAGATTTATATACCACACATACTTAAAGTGTATATCCAATAGGAAATCTGGGCTAGACATATTTTCTAGGCATATATCATCTAGGATCATTGGTATATTTAAGGAGAGAAGGTACAACTATGCCAAATAGATCTTTGGATGTTTATGTGATCAAATTGGATTACATAAAGCAGACAAGATGTACATGTACCCTATATTCATACAACTGATCATAAATGATGTCTTGCCAAGCATAGAAAGATAAGGAGATGTTTTTATGCAGGATCATTTGGGGAGATCAGTACTAAACAAGATAAGTAGGAAGAATGAAGGAGCAGCTATGCAAATGTTTGCACATGTACCGGATGAAAATCCAGACATACCACAAGAACTGATCTTTATTGATTCGCAACAAGAAGAAGAACAACATGTTGATTCCCCTGCATCAACATAACAAGCATCACACTCTCCACCACCATCTCCTACTCATCACCAACCATTATCACCACCAGTCCAATCACCACCAAGTGAACACGCACAACCCATCTCTCCTTCCCAGTCACAAACATCAATGAACACTGTTGAACCTAAACCCTTCTCACCAGCAAGTAAACATACCTAACCTCTTTCACTTTCCCAATCTCAATCATCTCTTAACACTGCTACCACAAAACCTCTTTCATCAAACACAATCAACCATCTCCTTAACAAGAACAACCATAATTCCTAATTTTCCCATTTATTGAATCCAACTCAAGCACAGAAAGCTCTGCGCCCACTGAAGTGATCAATTTTGCATATGATCATGATGATGTGAATGATGGTGTAACTAAAAAAATATGCTTAGAAGCTGAGGGGGGAGAAAGATAAGGAGGTTGAATAGGAGTTAACCCATGCTGAACATAAAGAGGGTGGAGATGATTTTGTTGATATAATAGCCTACAATAAGGATGATCTGAAAGAAGAAGAGATTGATGTTAGCAAAAGCTTTCTTGTGGTTAAGTACAACAATCTCATCATAAAAACAAATAAAAGATTAGAGAGGCTGAGAGAATTGAAGGGATTATTGAAAGAAAAGGATGTTAAACTAGCTCAACAAGAAGCATCAATCAAGCGGTTGAGAGAAGTTGCACAAACAGATAATGAAGTGATTGATGCATGCATCAGTTGGTGGCTAAGTTAAAAGAGTTAGTTTAAAGGGAAAGAAAAGAGAAGGAGTAGCTTGTTGTAGAGATAAACAAAGGCAAAAATACTATATCTGAACAAGCTAGTCTACTTAAAACAAAAGATGATAAGATTGATGCCTTGAAGATAAAGATATCTACTCTTGAATCAGTTGCTCATCAAGAACCAACAAAAGAAAATACTCATCAAGAACCAAGAAAAGAATCTGCTCAAAGCTCAAAACAAATAATCCATCTTAGTAGAAAAGAAAATACCTAGTAAAGATTCAAAAGGAGGTCATTAAAGTTGAAGACTCTCCTAAGAGAGCTAAAACAGTATATCCTGAGCACACTTCTTCAGTAGATGTATCTAATTTGAAGCTAGTTCCTCATAATGAATCTTAATTGGATGCTGAGTTGGAAGAACTAACAAAGATTGAATCTCCTAAGGATGAAAGAGAATCAAAATCTGATGAACTACTATCCACTGAAGATATTCTTGAAGAAAGACCTCAATCCTCAATGTTCATGACTTTGATCAATAATGGATTTCCATATGACATGGTGGAAAAGATGAACATGTCCAAGAAGAAGAATGTACTGAAAGAATTTGAGATAGCAAGATTCATGCTTGTATGCAACTATGAAACCTTCACCAAATTCCAATCTATTCAGAAGATCAAAGAAGATTTGGGTCACTGTGACACAGCTAAGCTCACCAAGTAAAATATGATTTGCTGGTAACAAAGCCATAATTACAAGCTACATGAATTAATAGGAAGATCAGTTGTTGAGCTAAGGAAAATGATGGAGTATGTAATGAAGGTGGAGTTAAAAATAGGAGTAAAGTTCATAACAGAAGCACCAAACCCTGCCTATGCTCATCAAGCAAAATCTACTCCTGTTGTGCCAATAGTAGTTGAAAGTAAAGATAGGCACAAGGGCAAAGAAAAACTAATTAAAGATCCAAGAGATGTGATTCTAGGAAAAATATGGCCTCTTGGTAGAACTGTCAGAGAAATCACAGATGAAAAATCAACCTTATTTTAACTGTATGATCATCTCACAACGCCCAGTTCTGATGAGGAAAACAGGATCATAGCCTAGAAATATGATCCAGACTAGGATTATGTAGTTATAAAGAGGGCATCTAGGATGATTCAGTACTTCCCATTGATTAAATCAATCATATCACTTCTAGATGCTTATATATCTGATCTCCAAAGCTTACCTCTCACCAACTATCCAATCAATCTGAGAGGAAGAGATTTCTCTATGATTATTGGAAAGTTGAGAACAAAATATAAAGATGATGTGTTGAAGGAAGCTAGAAGATAAGATAATGAACACAAAAGAAGGACATAGAAACAAAGAAGGTCACAATCCAGCTCTTCTAATCTTGTAGATGATGAATTTCTAAGAAGAGTTGGATATGCAAATAGGAGCACAACATTAATCATTACTATTTATGGAAATAAATATACATATCTCATCACAGAATAGGGATATATTGAATGAACCAAAGAGCTTGTGCTACTCAGGAATGAAACAAAGAAGAAAGCTCAAAGCATAAGACTGTTTGACTGACCTAATGGAGATCAAGCTTCCTCATCCAAGCTATACTTCATACCTCCATGACAAATATTTCCTAAAGATGAATGATGAACATGCTTAAAGACACACATGCTTATATGTTCACATGATTCAAGTGATTGATAAATTGCATGCCAAGGCCCACAAATGAAGAAGATTTAAGGCTGGTCAACTGCTGGGATTTGAAATTCCATCTGTCACTGAATTAAGAATCATAGAACAAGATGAGATGGAGATTATCAACAATTACAATGTAATGGCTACACTGACAACAGAAGAAGATGTGCTGGGTCTCAGTTTTGACACTTAAGAAAATCAGCAGAATGGAGATCCAGTACAAATATTATGATCAAAAGGAAGCAGTCTCCTACTTTAATAAAAAGATTGTAGCAAGAGTCAAGGAGCTATCAAGCTTGAAGAATTGATTACAAGTTGCTAAGCCTAAGGGGGAATATTGCTAGATCTAGAGTCAATTGGCCTAGATTCATTGTATAGGCTTAGAACTTTAATCATCTTTTTATAATAAACTCTTATACATATTTATCTTTTTGTATACAATATATGTATAGGTTAACATAATAACTATGTGTTGATTTATGTGTGTGATTACAGGAAGAACATCATACTTAGTCAATTTTAAAAAATTGACCAAGTGTGAGAACTATCTACGGATGAACAATCTGTATTTCCGTAGATGTTCTTCTGGAACAACAAGGAATTGCTTATCTGGGGAACTTCTGCAGAAGGACAACTTACTGCAGATGAAGTCCCAAGTGACTGACTCTTACTGAAGGCCAAAGTCTTATGGAAGGCTAAAGTCCTATGGAAGACCAAAGTCCTACGGAAGGCTCAAGTCCTACGGAAGACCAAAATACTTGCTTGTATTTCACCAAGTACATTAAGTCAACAAGTCAATCTCACTGAAGTGATATCATAAAGTCAACATCTGCGGATAACTTCACTTTAGTCAGAAATCATCACATCAAGAATATTCTTTGAGTAACTTTCTTACCACGATAAGAAAGTTACTATTACCCAGAAGAAAATCCCTGAGCCTATAAATACAAGGCATAGGTGCATACTTTTAGGGCAACTGTAAGGATTCCTATAAGTCTGATGCACCCAAAACATTCTAAGTCTTCCTGCATGCTGCACAGAACATGAAGTAGAAATGCTTTAGAAATTTTACACTTCAGAAATATTCTAAGTGTAAAATCTTCCGAAGCCAAGACCAATATCTTCCGAAGCCAGAAATGAAGTCTTCTGAAGCTTCAGAGACAAAGTCTTCTGAAGCCAAAGAACCAAGATAGATTCTTCCAAAGACTTATCATACATGATTTTATCTAATGTACTTTTTCTGTAAAGCTGAACCACTTTACCGCTGCCCATTCTGGTTGGTCACCAACTTGCATGAGTTGGTGAAAAGGTCCATGCTTTAGGAAAACTGTACATTGAGGTC
>BJCO01005944.1:0-10441 GCA_018326465.1 Flaveria floridana
TTTTTTTTTTTTAACTGCAAACGCTATCTTCTAAAATTATTGCTTATTCTCTTATGTTCGAGTTCTCACACGTGTTGCTTGAATAAACGGTATCTATATTACTGGACTCAAATAGTTAGTTTTTTACCACTCGCGTGTTACGGTAAAATCGCATGTGACATGATAAAGTATAGATTTTTATGGCTCTACTTGTTTTTTAACTAAATTTACATTGAAACGTAATGTAACTTGAAATTATACCGTTGAATGAAAAAGTATTATATTAGACTTGACTTTTTCCTAACAAATTTATGTGAAAACGTATACCAACTTACAAATATCCTTAGAAAAACCACGTGTAATGGTATCGTTGCAGCATGATAAACTATAAATTACAATCACTCTGACTCTTTCAGGAGCTAAACTTATGTCGAAATGTAAAGTGACTTGGATTTATACCGTCGAACAAAAACATATTATATATGACTTGATGTGTTTTTAAACAAAATTTATGTCAAAATGTAAACAAATTTAAAACATACGAAAAAAACCATAGAAACATCTTACATCCGGCTAGATTTTTGAAAGTGGAGAAAGGACCAGTGGGAGAGTCCACATACTTTTATTTTTAAACTATTATAATTATACTAGCTTTACAAACTCGGGTAATACACGGGTTAAAAATATAAAACCAACATAATTCATAATTATATAAATATTTCGTATGATTAAGTTACGTATTAATATAACAATGAAAAATAAAAAGTTACATTTTTAAATTTTAAATATTTAAATACTTTTTTGAATAATATAATATATAATGGACCCATTTAAAGTTAAAACCAGCTGTGTTAAAATCATACTAATCTAAAATCTAAAATAAATAAATATATCAATAAATATTTTTTTTCTTTTTAGTTTTTTTTAATTGAATTTTATTTAGCTATAAAAATATGTATATTTCAAAACAATATGATTACACAATTAAGTTGATAATATAAAATTTTAAATTTAAAACAAAATGAATTATTACTATTAATTGAATTTCTTAAAATAAAAAACTTGACTAAAATAATATATTTGTTTAGACGGGAAACTTTTTTTAAAAAGTAATATGAAAGTGATGTGTCATCCTAGTTACTTTTTTATTATATAGTATAGATATAGATATAAATATTATACCATGTACTTCATGCTACTCGAAGCTTTATACTCGAAATACTAATCATACATGAACTTCACAATATGTTAGCATTAAATCACAAATATTTATTTCATGTATAATATTTTCATTGGCTCGTAAAATCTCAAAATGATATGTAACTTAATTATTGGATGGCTTGAATCAACTCTCCTATACATAAGCCTACATGGCATACATGACAATACGTTAGAAATAATTCACAATTCTTCTTCCGATGTGTAACATTTCCATTGGTTCGTTAAAACCTCAAAAATACATGCAATTAACTACTAGATGGTTTCAATTAATTATCCTCCAAACAAGCCATATGGCGTCAGTGGCATGTGATTTAGCAATGATCGATGACGTTGTAGCCACCAACATCGCTAAATGAATAAATGAATATAAGTATAATATCGGCTAAATCAAACATCTTTTTAAATTTTTTCAACTATTTAATTTATATATCGATTTGGTTTTTCTATCTGAGGTTTGATATAAAATAATATTTTTTTTAAAAGATTAAAAATATTAATTTACCCTTAAAAGTTTCAATGGTTTTTAAAATTTTATTCTATAAATTTTATTACTTATTTAATTTTAGTCTAATTTATCATTAAATGCTGAAAATCTTTAACTGAAATTGATTTTCCTAATTCGTATATAAAGCAAAAAACAAATTTAATATAATAACATAATAATTCTATGCAAGTAGCAGCTAGTTATGAAAAAAGAACTTTTGTATTTTTTTTTTACTAAAAACACTTTTATATATTAAATAAAATAATACAAAGAGTAGAGGAAAAAAAACAAGTCTTCCCTAGTGGTGAGTGAGCGTTTCCCCTACTAAACTAAGGGATTGTTTGGCAATATCTGATTGAATAAGTGTTGAATGAGTAAGATGTCTGAATCAGTAAGATTTCTGAATAAATAAGAGGTCTGAACTAATAAGTGTGTTTAATAGTATAAAGAAAAAATAAAGTCCACACAATCCACCCTACCACCCCATTCACAAGATAACTTTCCACATCCAAAAAACACACTCACGCCACCTTGTCTTCTCAACCACCAGCACCAGCACCAACTCATGGCAGAAGCAATCCCGACCTCCGGCAACCATCGTCTTCTCAACCACAAGCACCAACTCCATACCCCCCCTCCCACCACCGCCCCATCCGTAATCAACTGTCCCAGATCCGCCATTTTGCTCCACTATCACCGTCACAAACCACCACCGTGAACCCTACCCCGCCGTCGCAGATCCGTCGTTTTTTGCTCCACTATCTCCGTCGTGAACCACCACCGTGAACCCTACCCCGTCGTCGCAGATCCGCCATTTTGCTCCACTATCGCCGTCGCGAACCACCTTGAACCCTACCCCGCCGTCACGAACCACCCTATCCCGACCTCTGGCAACCATCGTCTTCTCAACCGTCGCTGATTCAGGCCCGATCTTCAGGTGAGTTTGATAGGGGAGGAGGTGACGAGAGTCAGTCAGACTCCATCTCAAATCTGAATTAGTAAGTGGTGATTCAGAGCTCTTTTTCAACCAGAGAGACCCTAACCAAACAACCATGTCTGACTTGGTCAGACATACATGTCTGACTTGGGTCATTCAGACCCAAACAAACAGCCCCTAAGAGGTCGAACCAATAAGTGTTGAACCAGTTTAAGTCTGTTTGATTGAATATTTGAATGATTGTGTAGAATGACTATTTTACCCATCTGAATAACTTCTTCCTGAACCCATCGCTGACTCGTACCGTACAACTTCCATGTGTATCAACCATAGAATGTCTCCATTAATTGATGTGAAGACCACACATCATAAACTTCCTCCACATTTCATCCTCCAATTCATCACATCCTTCCGGCACCGGCACCGAAGCTCCGATCACCACCTCCGTCACTGGTGATCCGACCACCACCTTCGTCAGACAGATCAGCAGCTTCGCTACGTCGCAGCTGCTCCGATCGCTGTAGCCTTCAACCACCAATCCTCTTTTCAAAAGCCTACGACGTCGAGCTGAAGGGGTGGCAAGCTGAAGGGCCGGCAAGCTGAAGGGCCGAGGTGTTGCGCTGGTGATGGCCGGTGAGCTTAGTGGAAGGGAAGGGCTCGGTGATGCATGGGAGTTTTTGGGTCAGACAATGGAGCATGTCTGACCTAATAATAGGGGAATAAGAGGCATTTTTCGATCAGTGGTATCCAACCAAACGTAGAGGTCTGACCGAGTCAGATATGTACATCTGACCGAGTCAGATATGTACATCTACCCGAGTCAGATATGTACATCTACCCGAGTCAGATATGTACATCTGACCAGGATCATTAAGACCCAAACAAACAAGGGCTAAACTACTTGCCTTGAGCTCGAGTGTTTATTACTTTATTTTTTTTATTTTAATATTATAATTAAAAGAAATTTAATTATATAAAAAGAACAAGAAAGTAATAGTATAACATCATAATACGACATGCAACTAGCAACTTGTTACGAACAATAACTTTTGTATTTTTTTATTAAAAAACCTTTTATGTATGGTTAAATAAAAAAAACAAAACACAAGGAAAAAGAAAGTCCACATTCCTCGTGTTCGAGTCCTTGGGCTTTTTTTTTGTCGAACTCCAGTTTATACATGCACATAGTGTAGCTTCACTGCTCCAGACACATGTATATCTTTTTCTTATTTTTTTTAATATTATAAATAATTTTGTGAATGTTTTTTTTACTTATCACTTTTCGTCTATAATTTTTCATGTACGTGTTTATTTTTACCTATAATACAAAATTATAAAATAAATAGTGTTACAGCACATGTCCAAGATAGGTAATATTACATTCGCTAAGCAAAGAAAAAGAAATTGACAAAACCAAACGATATGTTGTCTAGCGATACGAAAGTATGTTACAAAATATAATCTCTCTAAAAGGTTGATGTTTAAAACTGTAGACAAAAGATGTAGCTTTTTTGAACACCAAATTTACACATACGCACACCCTAGATCTACACCACATGTCCACAACAGGAGATGACATCTCGGGGAGGAACACCAGGAAACATGCCTTTTGGATATATATTTAGGAGTAAGATTAAAAAGTTATATGATTTAACCGTTCTAAAAAGAGTAGTTAAATAAATAATTAAGTTGATCCAACTGAATTGTAATTTGAATTAGTTTGGACTGTTTTGGCTTTTAAGGTAGTTTATACGGTTTAATTAAACTTATTAAGAACCGAAAATTGATTTTATGCATTCTGCTTCATTGCTTTAAAAATGAACTATCCAAATAAATATTCATTCTAGTATTCAAGTTTAAAGTCCGACTATAAGTATATATCCTTTTACAAAGACTTCTCAAGTCATCTTGAGCATCGCACGATTCCAAAAATAAACGAGACAGTGTGGCTAACGCTCAGGGATTCAAGGACGCCACACAACGCTTACACTAATTGCGTACAACTAATTCGTTGTAACAACTTTGTCCTCATTTTTAATAACTTTTAAATCACCTTTTAATGAAGAAGCATACCATTTCAATTCAAGCCTTTTTCCATGCTTTCTAGTTTCTAAATAACTTTCTAGTCACAAGACCAACTTTACAACTATGTTACTAAAATGATATTGAAAGATCCACTTCTTAGGTGATCTCATCATGAAAAGCACAAAACATAGTAGCAAACTACTCATTTTATGTTTTGTGTTTTTGTGTTTATTATACATATTAACTTAAGCTTTTTTCCCCTTTTAAAAAGGTGGAGACCAACATCAAATTAAATGCAAAACCAAATGTGACTAGAACAAAAAAGTTTAAGAATATTGAAACCACAAAACAGGCTCTTACAATTGGATCCAAAGATGTAAAAGTGTTAAACTGGTCACAATCAACGGTTGGTGGACACAAACTCAAAAATCATGTCAAACACAAGAACCCAAATATGATTAATATTCAAAGATTATAATTTGACATGTACTCCATGATATAACATGAGATATTTTTTCCCACATATTGCGAATAAAACACACAAAATCCAATCAAGAGTTGTCAACTCAATGTTCAATTTTTTTTCTTTTTCTTTTCTTTCTTTTTTTACTTTTTAGCTCTAAAATGAAATACTCAAACAATTTAAGTTTTTTTTCCTTCAAACAACTCTTAATCCCCTCTCTAACCCACCTAACATGTATAGTTCAGGATTTGAACACTCTACCTCTAAAAAAACACTATCAAACACCCATGTATCATTGGACTAAATGCCTTTTTTATATTAATCTGAAATCAAATGAATTTTATGTTAGAATGATGTCGTATCAGAAATCCACACCGTAAACATGGCTTAAACCTTGAACTAGTATATAAGCATATTTACTTGCAAACAACACCATTCCAATAAAGTAAAATAGAAAAATATTTTCTGCAAGTGTATTCGATACAACTAGAAAAGACTAATAGATTACACCAGAAGCAAGCCCAACAAAAGTAACTGAGGATCCCACATGTTTGAGGATTTTGATGATATGAAATTTAAAAAAGCAACTGATCATAATCTGAATGGTATCAAATCATTGATTATAAACCTTGCAAAAGGTTCTAAGCAATGAATGATTGCTACCTAAAAGAATAGTACATCACATTATTATCATACATATAAAATGAAACCACCCAATCAATTACCAATAAAATAAACAAAACAGATAACATAGAATAATGACAAAAATAGTCATAATCATAAATTCATAATAATCATGATGATAATAATACTAGCAAAACAGAAGAAACAGAAGAGTTGTTTGAACACAATTGAATAAGTATATATTAATCCAAGTTACAAAATTCCTGATGCAGTAACAGATACACACCAGTATAAAATCTAATAAAGAAAACACATACAAGAATACGACGATATGATAAAGAAACCTATAAAAATAAAATGTTTCGAGAATATTTCTCCGATTCCACTATACTAATGTTTCTGATACAAGCTACGGGCCGGTTTGGTTTAATCGTAAATATAGTATTACTTTATTCGGTTTTATTAAACTTATGAGTTTCTTTTAAACTAAAAAAAACATGAAATATCTATTGGAGTATAATTCTTTGTAACAATGTATAGTATGAAGATGACAGGTATCTGCTGGTCTGAAAACGTTGGTGTCTGCCCATGAATGTGAATCCTCAACTCTCACCTGTAGCATTCAGGCAGCTAACATCATTAGATTAATTGAACAAGAAAAGTAAGAGGTATGTGATGGTCAAATTTGAATTCTTTAATTCATAATTTAATACAAGTGTTAATGGAGTTATGACCTAAAAATCAAGATTAGCTGCCTAAAAAGTGCATACTAAATAAACCATATTTTAAACCTTGCAAACCTAATCAAGTGGAACAGATGTAGACACATGAGAATTTATAACCAACAGCACACTAGCTTCGATCGTTTTCGACAGGCCACATGATGAGGGTAGGGATGGAGGTGGTCATGGTCGTGGTGGTCGTGGACCGCCACATGGTGGCAAGCAAGTTCATTGTTTTTTTATAAATCTTTTATATGATTATATTATAACTATTCAGGTGGGAAAACTTCTTGGCTCCACCCCTGGTGATGGTGGTGGGAGGATGATCAAATCAACTAGAGTCTACATTGACAGTTGGTTATGAAGTAATTGTCAATTAGATTAAGTTACCTGTCAATCTTATCCTCTTAAGGACAAGCTGACAATAAGAATCGCTTGTAAACTTAGAAATGTATTTCTTGATGTTGGAATCCACTTTCAAGAATCATAATTGACGCGTCTAAAAATCAATCAAATACTATTCAACATGTAAGAAAAATAAGCCGAAGCGTACTCAAGTTCGATTCTTTTAGCTGTTTAATGTGAAAGATACCCAACTTGGACTAATATAATATAAACTTGAGCTTAGATAAAGAGAAAGAGACATCAACAAAAAAAAATCTTATATTAATAAAAAGAACTAGTGACAGGAGGATACGGTGTTGAAATGAAAGATATACATACACTAAAAGTAATGATATTTTAATTATTATGATTTTTTATTATTATTAAAATACAAGACTGCCAAAAATTATATTTGAAAGGATGGCCTTTTAATAATTTGATTAAACAGAATTTGGACTTTTGTATGCTATAAGAAATGAAGAATTTTGTTTGCAGTAAGATTCTTTATTCCATGACTGAAGGATGAGATAAGATAGGATGTAGAATAGTGGCCATACCTTCAAGTTTTGAAAATGTAACAACAGCACCTAAAAGTGTGTTGTATTCACACATATCAATTTTCTATTAAGCATGCTTCTTTTCCTAACATATAGTATATTGAGGATGGACCCATGTTAGTAGAAGTTTCTAATATTTGGTACTTTTTACAACAACAAAAATAAAAATATGATGTTATGTTGCAAGTGTTGAATAATTTCTGATACATAAATCGTATATGAATGTAAAAATGTTGACATTACTACTTTTAACAGACAATATGGAAATCATGAACCCACAATTTTGGTGGTTGATGGGGGGTCCTAGCAATATCATCTTACAAAGATGGTGCTGTTGGCTTTTTTAATGGATTCATACATTGTCAAATTATAATCTTATGATTCCTTAAAGATATTTTGCTATTATGACAATTATGAACTCAACTAATCGGTAGGTTGCCATCGGTCGGTGAAGAATAAGTGAACAACCTTTGAAATTTACAAATCTGCCTTTGAATGTATGACATGATTGAAATTAAGATATTACCTTTAAGGACTATCATCTTCAGAGAATTTGGGCTCCCCATGTATTAATCATCAAATTTTAAGTTAGATATTCATCTCTTAAGCAAATAGTAGGATCCAAGAAGCAATATGAGGAGCCTGAAAAAGGAAAACACCTGCAAACACAAAACAATTTAAAAATAAGCTCAACTTTTTTCTATTTTTCATCAACATACATAAATTGTAACTTGTAATGGGGTGTTTGAGATTGCTTATTAAAAATCTTTATCCGCTTACTGCTTTTTGAAATGAGCAATTTGGAATAAGCATATTCAGATATCAAAATGCTTATTCGAAACAGCTTATGTCACTTGCAAGTAAGCAGTATGGATAAACGATCCAAACACACTCAAAACAGCTTATTACTGTATCAAAACGCAATAAGCCCTCAAACACATATCTCCTAAGGTATGTAAAGTGAAAAGAAAGCATATGTTCTTACATTTTTATGTGAAGATGAGTAATCAATCCTCGGAAGAACATAACTTTTCACACCAAGATTATAGACCAAAGTGCCATCAGGATAATACAATCCAAAATTCCTCTCTGAAGTTGGACCGTTCTTCTCATTCTCATTAAAAAGGGCAAAAATATAAATGTCAATCGGCTGTGAAGGGCGGGCTGGAGTACCTTCACCTTGTTGCATCCTTTGCATCAAGTTCCTATTATATATTCCTGCATTTTGTACCGTCGCTCCAGCTTCATTTTCATCTCCTTTCGATGGCCAGCCAGTCTCAGAGATTTTGACTTCCACATCAGTATGACCCAATGCCTTTATAGCCGAATATACTGCATCTATTTGCGCATACAACATATTATCATATTTCAAATTTGTACTTGGATCAACTGACCCTTCATTTGGCTCAAAGAGCACATATTCCAACTTGACGTTGTTTGGATCACTTTTGTATGCAAAGTAAGGGTACGCGTTGATGAAAAAGGGCGAGTCAACTTGAGCATGAAAGTCAAGAATTGGTTTTATGTATTGAACCATGTCTTCCCGAAACGCCCCTTGAGAAGGTGGGAAAGAAGTTGCTAAGATTTGAAGGGAATGCGCGGTGGTTATATAAACTTGTTTGCTCAACCCAAGATTAACTAAAGCTCCATACATAGTTTTCATAGCTGGAAGAAGGTATGATGCTAACTGACTATCTTCTCCACCTAAAACCTCATTTCCCACATTAATACATGTGATTTTAGTTTGTGAAAGATAAGGTTGTACATTTTGTTGAATCCATGATTGAGCTTGTTGAGGATCCCTCATTCTTTGAAGGTATTCATTCCCTAAACCAATGATTAACTCGATATCGGTTCCTGCAAATGCTTGCAACACTTTTGGATCTGCATCATACACCTTAACTCTATTTATGTTTAAAGATTTAAGGAGATTTGATACTTGAGATGGAGGTAGGAGATTGTTCGCAATCCGCCCATAGTTCACCCCAACTCCAATGCTGAAGATACCAACAAATGATTCTGAAAAACATATTATTTGATCAAATTTGAGTCAATCCACAATTCAAACTCATATTTTTACAAAACAAAGTCAAAATTGGCACATAATCCTACTGATATATTCAAAGAACAGATAAATTTCAAAGTTCAACAATCCACAGTGTTCTAGCCTCAGAAATCAACAATATTATAAAACTAACTAGACAAAATTACATTAAAATCACCAGAAGAAGAATAAATCCCACAAACCCCTAAATTTTATTAATCCTTCAAATTAGGAAAAAAAATATCAAAATCTAGTAACAGTAACGCAAAACAGAGTAATCTGTCATAATGACGAGCAAAAGGACTCCTTCAAGCAACAGATAAACTTCAAAACTGTATTCCACGATAGTAACATATACAGTTTAGTAGTGATGAACTGATAATCCAGCATTAATGTATTCAACAACAACCACCATCAACAAATCACAACAAAACACCACAAAACAAAAGAAAACTCGAATTAAGCCAAAAATTGGGCACAATCACCACCGTATTTTTAAAATTTGGTAAAATTTGTTTAACTTGCGAAGTGGGATTCAATCATTTTATTAGTTACCTGATAAAATCAGCAGCAACAGAAGTTTAGAGCAGAAAGCGGCCATTGAAATCAAAATTGAAAATTTCAACTTCCGCCGCTTCTCCGCCGTGCTCCGCCGCCGTGATCCTCCGCCGGAGAAACTTTCCGGTGAACTGAAAGCCGATACAGGGGGATTGAGGATGAATGTATGTATGTATGTGGGGGGGTATATAAGATGAACGATATCGGTGATCAGGTGTGGACGACCGCGTGGATTTGTTTTACGACTGGCCTATAAATGGACGCCACGTGGAAATGTGTATTGTCGGATATAACCGACTTGAAAATTAAAAGTAAGCGTGGGCTGAAAATATCTCTCTATCAAAATATTTAATGGCCGGCTGTAAATGTTGAAATCCGTTTGAATTCACGCGACATTACTTCGAATTATAGGTTTTATATTAATCGAGTCTATTTATTTATGT
>BJCO01006353.1:0-12436 GCA_018326465.1 Flaveria floridana
TAATAGTTTGTCATTTGGAGGTGCAAGAAAAGTAGTGAGATTTGGGCACAGGAAACCCCAGCTTGCTTTTGTGAGTATTTTTTTAGTGATTTTGATGAAATTTTATGCTTTTTAGGGAACAATTTATGGTATTTGGATTTGGGTTTATTAAAGTTTTGATTTTTATTAGTTCCCTTTTTTAGGTTTTTGCAGATCTGTTGGTTGATCCACAGCAAGTATTAATGGTCACTGTTGCAGCTGCTTTTAGAGCAATTGGTTACGAAATTGAGGTAATTTGATTCATGTGAAATTGGCTATTTAAGTTGTTTTCAATTTTCAAATTGAATGTTTTGATTGCATAAAAATGATAATCTATAAAGTTTAGTATTTTACCATTTTGGAATTGGGAGAAAACAGACACTAAGATGAGTTCCAGGAACTAACAAGATGTATTGAACATGAAAATGCATGTAAAACAATTATAGTGTAGCTTCTTTTTTTTAGTTGTCACTTATGTGATGAAAAAGGGTTCTTGCTTTATATTATCAATTTGGTTAATGGTATTTTCGATCAAAATTTTAAAGATTAATGATTCTACTCTTTGGTTATTACTATTTTGTCGTGCAGGTTTACTCGCTTGAAGATGGCCCCGTGCATGATGTGTGGAAACATATCGGAGTTCCAGTTAACATTGTGGAGGTTAACAATGATTCAAAGATAATAATCGACTGGCTCAAGTATGTTTTTGAGTTATTTTAGAAGTAATATTTGATGGCATTTGCTTTAAGATGTTAATTTAATGGTTATTTGATCTGTTTATTTACCATTTAACATGATCCATTCAGCTATGATGCCATACTCGTCAATTCTCTTGAAGCAAAAGCTGCCATTTCCGGGTAAGCTTACCATATATCATCATATTGATTTCATAAACAAATCATTACATAAACTTAATAAGTTTAGTTGTTACAGCCTTTTGCAGGAACCGTTTAAATCATTACCACTTATATGGACTATCCATGAAAAAACACTTGCCACCCGTTATAAAAAGTATGTATTAGACGACCAGATTCAGTTGATTGATGATTGGAAAACTGTATTTAATCGAGCTACAGTTGTTGTTTTCCCCAACCATGCCCTACCGGTACATTTTAGTCACATTTTTTTTATCCTTATTTTTAGCGTGTTATACAAGAATTCATTTTTTATTTGATTTTTGTTTTCAGATGTATTATGCTGCATTTGATGCTGGAAACTACTTTGTTATACCTGGATTTCCAACTAAAGCGTGCAAATTAGATAATTCGATGATTATTTATGAAGAAAATCTTCGTGGGAATATGAACTTTGGCGCCCATGATTTAGTTATTGCCATAACAGGAAGTCAATTTCTATATAAAGGATTATGGGTGGAGCATGCACTCATTTTACAGGCTTTATCACCACTATTAGCGGAGTTTAATGTTATTGATAATTTGAGTCAACGTTTGAGGATCATAATCTTGAGTCAAGATTTGAATGGTAACTACAGCTCTGCGATTGAGGTATTTTATCTGAAACTTTAAGTTTACCTTGCAATGTTGCAAAAAAATGGACAATTTGAAACCTTTATGGGACGTCTAGAGGTGGAAATTTTGACCCATTATGTGGGTAGATTAGGGTTGTGCTTTTTTGAAAACGGGTCAAATAAAAATTAGCTAAAAGGGGAGCAGGCAATCATGCTGAAAGTCGCATAAAGTCTATTCTTACTGCATACAACCTCCTAACTTTTTTTTACTTGAAAGATTTTGATCATCGTTGATATAATATCTTTTAGTAATTATAATCAACAGATTTGTTGTTTATAGAAGATTACAGAAAATGGAGAAATGTGTTTTGGATCAACCTGACAGGACCTCTCGTTTCAACTTAAAACGGGTTGTTTTTTTTACTTGTATACCAACTGTCCATGTACTTCCTGCCACCTGTACATGGGTCGGATGGAATATTTTTGTTACTGTATTGTTTGTATTTTGGTTCATACTAAGTTCTTATTGTTGTTTTACGTAGGAAATTGCTTCAAATCTTAACTACCCAAGTGGTACTGTAAATCATGCTGCCATTGATGATGATGATGATGTGCACAAGATCCTTAGCATTGCAGATCTTGTGATATACGGGTCGTTTCTTGAAGAACAATCTTTTCCTGATATTCTAGTAAAAGCAATGTGCTTTGAGAAACCAATAATAGCTCCTGACCTAACAGTAATAAAGAAATATGTATGCTTCTAAATCTTACAATCTTTTAACCTTTTCAGCATGTAATTGAATTTTACTTAATATTTCTGCTGTGATAACCTAACATCATATTTCAGGTTGATGACAAGGTCAATGGCTATCTTTTCCCTAAGGAGAATATAAAGGTTTTAACACAAATTGTGCTTCAGTTAGCATCGAAAGGAAAAATATCATCTTTAGCTCGAAATATTGCATCAATTGGAAAACATACTGCAAGAAACATGATGGTTTTGGAATCTGTTGAAGGGTATGCTTCATTAATAGAAAATGTTATCAACCTACCTTCGGAAGTTGCATCTCCAAGGGCTGTATCAGAAATTCCATCTAATTTCAAGACCGAGTGGCAGTGGCATTATTTTGAAGATATTGCAGATAGTAAATATGTAAATAGAACTTTGAGGATTTATCAATTCTTAAACAAGCTTGAAAATCGGTCAAACCATGCTCTAAAAGGCAGTTTTGCTGATGTTTCGGCTGATGATACGTTTTTGTATAGTATTTGGGAAGAAGAGAAAAGCATTCAGACAGCACTAGCTAAAAAGAGAAGAGAAGATAGTGAGGTAATTAAGAAGTGTTTGACTTCTCGTTTGAATCAAATATTTCTAATAACCCTTTCTAAGGGCACCATTTGAAGGGATCATATAACCTCAAATTGAAATACCTTTGTTAAATTGGCAATCATTAGTGGTGACAATTACAAGGTTTTGAAAATGGAAAAAAAGCATTCACGAGTCAACCTGACCCACACGGCCTGTTTCAATCCTTATAGATATAATCCGTTTCATCCCGAGCCTGTTTTGACAATCACCCATCTTTGCTGCCTTAATGAACTTAACAGAAAAATAAGTAACTGAATCTTTCTAACAAGTTACATGTTTGTAATGTAAATGAGACATCTCAAAAAAAGGATATTTTGCTGTTTTCATTGTGCAGAACTACTATTTCCTATCATGGAGAATCCCAAGTAAATTACACGATCCTGTTAATGGAAATTCTAAAGTTCTAAGTTTTACGTGTTTGTTTTGTAGTTGAGGGACAGAAGTGAGCAACCAAGGGGTACATGGGAGGATGTATATCGAAGTGCAAAGAAAGCTGACAGGAATAAGAATGATTTGCATGAGAGAGATGATGGAGAGCTTGAAAGAACGGGTCAACCGCTATGCATCTATGAACCTTATTTCGGTCAAGGAGCTTGGCCTTTTTTGCACCGTGGTTCACTTTATCGTGGTCTTGGATTGGTGAGTCACTTTATTTAAGCAAAGATTTGTACTTTTTTTTCTTTTAGATGCTAGGTAGCAAGGTGGGTGGGTTGAATAATGGGTTAGGGTTGAAACGGGTCAGCTTTAATACATTTTGAAACTGGTCAGGTTGGGTTGGTCCAATTACACTATATTGTTAATTTTTTTTAAATTATAAATAATGAATGCAATTATTATATAGAGAAGAATTTTATTACTTATAACCTATACATCTTTTTAAAAAGATATAGGAATTTTATGCTAGACTTTAGACGACATTAAACCCTTTTGACTATAGTTTAAGCTGTGTTAAGATTTTGATTTCTTTTATAATGTACTTGCTTTAAAATTGAAATCCATATTTTGTGGAGATATTGTAGTCAACTAAAGGTCGAAGACCAAGAACTGATGACATTGATGGACCTTCACGTCTTCCCCTTCTAAGTGTACCTTATTACCGTGATGCCCTTGGTGATTTTGGCGCCTTCTTTGCGATTGCTAACCGTATTGACCGTATTCACAAAAATTCTTGGATTGGGTTTTCATCATGGAGAGCTACAGCTAAGAAGGCATGTAAAGTTCTTTTATTCCTAGTTTCTCTTAACCATCTATTAAGTCAATTGTTGCAATTTTTTATATAACTTAAGAATATCGAGCGACAACAATGTAGTTCTTTCATATCTAACAGAGTTAAGCTTTTGAAAATAAAAACAGGCTTCGTTGTCAAAGGCTGCTGAAGCGGCTTTATTAGATGACATTCAAGCACGCAGGCATGGTGACACGCTGTATTTTTGGGTTCGAATGGACAAAGATCCAAGAAACCCGATGCAACAAGATTTTTGGACATTTTGTGATTCTATCAATGCAGGAAATTGCAAGTAAGGCTCTAAAATGTTGAATTATTTGTCAAAAATCTGAAATTTACTTAAACGCTGACAAGCAAGAGAATATTGTGCCCAAATGCTATTCACCAGTAAAGATGACACACTGGCATATAGACTACTTATCAAAGAATATGCGTTTAATCTTACAAAAATATTCCAAGATGTTAAATGCTTGATTATTTTTGTGTAATGTCTAAATGCTCATCATCAATGACAAATGTTTGATTTGTACACAAGGTTTGCGTTCTCTGAAGCTCTTAAGAAAATGTATGGGGTGAATGACAACTTGACATATGTCCCTCCCATGCCTGTCGATGGAGATTCATGGTCCGTCATGCATAGCTGGTCTTTGCCCTCCAAATCTTTCGTAGAGTTCGTCATGTTTTCAAGGTTCCAACGATTCTTTTTTATTGAACTTTTAGCAAAAAATGGAAATTAACCAACTAAAAAGATTCCGTTTTTAATAAATTTGGATTTATATGGTCATAAACATCTTTGCAGAATGTTTGTGGACGCGTTGGATGTACAGCTTTATGAGGAGCATCATCAAAGTGGTTTCTGCTACCTAAGTTTATCCAAGGTATTTGCTTTTCAACCTATGCACTTGTAAAATGGGTCAATTTGGGTTATGTTTATCCCTAATGGGTCAAAACTCAAAGAGTTATAAACAAAAGAATTAATTAAAAGTAAAGGAAACATGTTAAATTGGTCGAACAGGGCAAACGTCTCATGCTGTAAATAAAACTCAAATTGTTATTGATACAATATATACACACATTTAAAGTAAAGAGAGTTGGACAAAGAATCGTTTGGATCAACCTAACCATGTCCATTTAGACGCATTACTCTCAATTCAACTTATTTTGGCATTTGATTTTAAACTGTGGTTTTGCAGGACAAACATTGCTACTCACGTGTTCTTGAGCTTCTTATAAACGTATGGGCATACCATAGTGCAAGACGAATGGTGTACATAAACCCTACAACCGGTGCACTTGAAGAACAACACAATTTCAAAACCCGAAGAGGAAAAATGTGGGTCAAATGGTTCAACTACAAAACTGTAAAATCCATGGATGAAGATCTTGCTGAAGAAGCTGACTCAGACCACCCTCAACGACGTTGGCTATGGCCTTCAACAGGTGAGGTTTTCTGGCAAGGAATGTATGAGAAAGAAAGAAATCAAATGAGACGACAAAAAGAAAAAAGAAAGCAAAAAAGCAAAGATAAGATTCAAAGGATCAAGAACCGAACGCACCAAAAGGCGCTAGGGAAGTATGTGAAACCACCGCCTGATAATGAGATAGTCAATAACTCAACTCCTGTTTCAGAGGCATTAAAGCTTCTTAGATAACATATATTTTCTTTTTTGGTAGAATTTGTAGTTTCATTGGGTCAATTCTTTGTGAAAATATATAATCTTTTCGTGTTTTTTCAAAATTTGATGAAGTTTTTGTATTGTAACCTGCATCAAGTCTTTAGATGATGCTCAACTGTTAATGCATTGCCTAAATGTATGTGTTGTAACTTGTAACTACTCTTGATTCTTGCTTTGATAGCTAAAATCATATATCATATGAATATAATATAGCACTAATATCTCTACAAGAAAACCAAGAAGATACAGCTGATACATTGATCTTTCAACCCACATGTATCCAGATCCAGATCCCAAAGGTCTTAACAAGCTACATTAAACTTGCATACTTAAAAATTTCTTGAAGAACAAACAGAAACAATCTTGAAGAACAATAAGGTGTTGTACAAGCAGCAATCGATGGTTTCTACAATATCTGCTCCTCAAGAACACCACCTCAAATATCATATTCTTGGAGCTGCAACAAGATCAACGGAACCAAAAGTCGTTATATCAATAAAAAAGTGTGAAAATATTGTTTGCAAGAATTTTAAAGGGTGATCATGCTACCTCCACCCATAGTTGCTTCAGGTAATCTTTCAATAGAGCACTTGTGTTGGGTAATATACATAATTGGCACACCAGGTATCCGATAATCCGAAATACATAGGCTCAAATCATGTAAAGTTTAAGACAATAACGAGTTAAAGACGTAGTAATGAGAGGGCGGATCTTGGATAAACCGGTAAGTTTTTCCTCTGACTTTGATGTTATAAGTTTAAGATGTAGTAAACAGATTACTTGTAAAAGATGTAGGATATAACTATTTACACTAGATCGGGAAACAATCTGGCACTCCTTGAAACTTGATCAGAAACAAAATGTAAAAACAAATTTTCACAAAACATGAAATAGAGAGTTAATTACAAAATAACCTATGTGGTTTGTCGAAAATTATAGGTTTGGGCTTTTCTTTTTTTTTAGCAACATTTTAAGATGGAGGGTTTAAAATTTGTAATGTCCTAAGGTATTCAGACTGATGTTTGTTAACTTTTGACATTATACCCCCGCTCCCATCCTAATAAGAAAAAAGAAAAAAAAAACATGTCAATCAAGTGATGGCATTATTATCAATTACTAAATAATATTCGACTTAAAAATGGTTCCCGTGGTTTGAGCAAAGTAATAGCTTTAAATACTGATATTCAATTTCATGATGAATACTAGTACTACTAGACGTTAGAAATTATTCCATTGAAAATCATTCCATATCACTTTACATACAGGGGACCATTTATGTAATTATCTCTACTTGTTTTTATAAGGATGTTTTACTAATTGTTAACTCAAATCTCATTCCTTGGCAACACTCCAACAAGCACACAAACTTGATACTTTGCCGACACAATAGCTCAACACTTTGACAACCACCCTTCGATTTGATACTCTGCTGATCTCACCCTAAACGTTTGTTGGTGTTTCTGTGTTAGTACTTAAACTCGTTACAAGCTTAATACCTAAACTAGTTACTTTTCCCAAACTACAAGGACTCTATGTGTAACTAACTAAAATGTTATTTGGAAATTGATAATAATGACCTCACGCGTTTGGCGTTTGACAAGTGATAGAGTATTTTGTTAAAAGTTAACCGATGGTAGCCTAATACCCTATGGTGTTGCAACTTTTAAACCTCAAGTCTTATAGTTTTTTCGAAACAAAAGTTCATAGTCAAACTTGTGATTTCGGTTAAACGACATGGACTATTTATGTATGAACACTCAAATTTATACAAAGGTCGTAAAATAAAAAGATTAAAGGAAATTGTTAAAAGAGTAACTTACTAAACTAGAAGTACTATTAAGCCTAATTGTTAGATGTAAAGAACTAGTCAAATAATGAGTTTTAATGTTTTCAGCCTCTTAATTAGTTAATTGTTTTTTCGTATACATATATAATTTCACTCAGTTAATTGTTATTTCGTATACCTATATCATTTCATGTCTGTTTGTTACTCATATACTCGTTGACTGTTGAGTTTGTAGGTTTTTAGATTTTTGATAGCTAATGATCGTTTGTAATCACCATCACATGCTTTTTTTACTAGATTTGTATATTATTCATTGTGATATAACGTATTTGAAATGTCATTACTTTGATCCGCATTATATTTTTTGAATTGACTCTAATAACCAGGCTAAATCCATTTATATAACACTCGCAATTAGTATTGACATGTTTCAATTCACATGTTTTGTTGTGCGTCAACCGAAACCTATAACTGATGTTTTTCGTGTTCTAAGATCTTTGTAGCTTGTTGTGGTTTGGTTTTAGAAAGACTAGTTTAGTTAATTCAACTGGTTAATGTGAGGTATTTATGACATGTTAATATTTGAAGGTCATGTGTTCAAGTCTCACTCTGAACAAAAATGCTCAGAGTGAGACAGAGGGTTTTTTTTAGCAATGGGTTTCCTCCTGAGAGGGTGGGATGTGCGGTCCTCGCTGGAAACGGATAGGTGAGCCTCATTAAGACAACACTTATCATCTGAAACAGGATCACAAATTTGTCGTTCAAAAGAAAATTTAACTAATATAGGTTGAACATTGGTCCTCCAGTTCAATCATATTTTCATTAATTAATACGGACGAATAAAATTTTTTTAAAACACATTAACAAGTAAAGAAAATCAGCGCAAATAGCATCATATTATTTTGTATTAGTTAGGCCACTAGCAAGCGTTTCATTTTTCCCAATGTAATACATTAGTTTTTTCTATTTTCCTTAGTTTTAAACTGTTTTACATGATTTCATCCCATATTTTCTTCATTTCCTCTTTTTTTTTCTTTCTATTTTCCCACCTTACGAGACCACTCTTTTGAGTTTCGACTTTCGACATATGTTATATGATTTATTACTTTTATAAATCCAACGATTAATTTACATATATAAGGTTTGAAAAACATTACTGGGCCAAGAGAATTGGGTCAGGCCCATGAAGCCCACAAAAGTCTTTTTCTTTATCATCCTGGTTCTGAGACGCGGCGCTGTAATACCCCGACACGTGTTCACCGACAGCAATATGACAAACGAGATCCAACCAATCAAAATTCAACACGTATACCCTATTTTATATTTATAAAAATTAATTATATTAAAAAAAGTGACGGTGGACTGACGGACTGTTGCTGATGCTCCACCCTTATTGCCGGTCTGCTGCCAGTAGTGCAGTAATATTGTGCGCGCAGGCCCACAGTGTTTATGGTGAACCATCATTCGTGACTTCACGGAGTTGACATATTTAGAAAGGATGTGTGTTCGAGTCTTGTTTAAAACAATATGCTTCGAGTAAGCAAGATGTTTTTCTAGTTATGGGTTTCATTCTGGACGGAGTGGGCCGGGTGATCTTCGAGCGGAAGGGTGATCCGTTTGCCAGAATCATCTCGGGTATTGAACCTTTGCTGTGAAAAATAGTTTCATTGGATACCTTGAAATTAGATGGTTTGAATAAATGCTTTTTTGATAATTTATTTATAATTGTTGGAGTTATGAAGTTTGTTAGCCTTGAACATGTCTGGTAAATGTAAAACATTTGGGTACGACACCGAGAGTGAGATTATTTTAAAGAAATTCACGTATTGTGGACGGACACTGTGTTAGAGTATTTAAAGTAGTTTTCTCATTCCCATTCTCATCTCCCATAATTAACAAAAAACTATCATACTTGTTAAATTTTTATTTATTTTATAAAAACCTTTCACATTTGCTTTCTTGTATCTATTTTTATTTCATTTGAATGATATTTTGTTATTTATTTATTATCTTTTTTATTTATTCAACTTGCAACCACTCATGAAAAAATATATAATAATAGATTTGGAGGATATATAGTGATCCCCTATATATAAAGAATCATTGTGGTTTCCTCGACACTATAGGAGGAAGATAGGAATAAGAAACCTCATGTAGAAGCAAACTTACATGTTTTTTTATGTTTCTCATGTAGTTTAGAGATTGGATAAAAATAAGAAACTGATATGAATGCTTTTAAGTGACGGTCGGCTCAATTATGCAAATTACACATTTTTATTTACCTAAATAATACTCGTAAACAATTTCTCTTTTATTTGTTCTATCCTTGGGTTTTATAGTAACATAATAATCCATGGAATTTTAGTTTATTAATTTTGATTTGGTAAATAATAGAATTATATGTAAGAATCTATGAAACCTTAACCTCTATTTCTCAAAATGTTGTTTCCATGACTTTAACGCTACATCATCACATGACAACAGTTTTACTAATGTTTAAGGTTAACCCCAGTAAATATATTTTCCAGATGATGTAATTAACCTGCATATAATTTGAAACAGAAAAATACTTACTTTTAAAATATTTCATGTAAATGTAATTAAATAATTTTAAAATATTTCATGTAAATGTAATTAAATAATATTAAACTTGGTAATATATTTTGATATGAAAAGTTGATGTATATCTTAGAGTCGAATCATAGTTTATGTTAGCGTATTTTGAAGGAAAAAAATTAATATTTGGTGATGTATTATAGATACTGCTGTCCATTTCTAGTGATTTTAATTATAAATTTTTTGATATGTAAAATGACCATATCAATCTTTACAAAGTTGAACTAAACATCCATACTTCCATTGGGGCAATTTTCCTTTTTCAAATTAAGTTAGTTTGCAGGTGATAGTGTTTAAGTTGTAATTTTTATAAATGTTTGGATATACTTATTTTCAGGTTTAGTTAAATTAAAAATAGCGATAAGCTTATTTTAATAGTTTAATAGCTTATCTATTAAGTTTATAATATTAAATAAATTATATTAAATTGATAAATTTATGAGTTATTAGAAATAAATTTGTAGTATTTTTGCAACTTTATCTAATCTATAAATCTATAAAAATATATATAAGGTTAGAATTCTATACTTTTATGAGTTATGAGTTTATTATGTTAAAGAAGGACAACAAAATCCAGTGGACTCCATGATATCTTTAAGTCATGCCAAAAATATATTGGCTCCTCTAAGTGATGAAAAGACCTTTCTTAGGTCTTAATTAATGTGTGTTCATTTTTATATAATGATGCTTTACATAATTACTTTACAATATTTATATGAATAGTTTAATATCTACGTAAGGATTTAAAGGTAAGGAAACCGGTTGAATTAAAGAGATGTGATCACCAACTTATTTGGTTTCCAAATCCAATATATAGAAGTGATCAAGCAAAATCATTAAGAGTTAGTGTTAAATTGTTCAAGGATTTAAAACAAAGTAACAAAAGCATTTACATCATTGGAAAATTATTTTATAATCCCCGCCAAGGATGCTTATGAACATTTCGAGATATGTAAAAAACACACAACGGTTTAGGAAGAATATTGAAATGAGAGTTGCATTTAGTAGTGTTGACGCATCATCGAAATGAGACTCAAGAATCAACGTCAGGAAGCTAGATAGACATTGGGATGTATTTATCAATCGGATGACAAGGAGTTTTGAAGAATCTTATTTCTTAGTATAATCCACACATGAGTTTGTTGGAGCTTGTGATTAACTCTAACAAGATGTTAGCCTTCAAGACAAAGATCATGGGTCGCGTCATGACCACACTGGTCACATATAATTTGCGTGATTATTAAATTGTGTAACTATATACATAAATTTTCTAATTATCATATAACTTATGTAATTATTATTGTGTTTAATCATGAACATATGCTCAAGATGTTAGCCTTCAAGACAAAGATCATGGGTCACGTTATGACCACACTCGTCACATATAATTTGCGTGATTATTAATATGTGTAATTATATACATAAATTTTCTAATTATCATATAACTTATTTAATTATTATTGTGTTTAATCATAAACATATGCTGCTTGATTATCACAAAAATTACATGATGCATCTTTTGTGCATGATTATGACGCTAGACATATTTACCCGCCATCCTAATTACACATAATACGTCTTGATGGCTTGATGACATTTATATGTTTTTTTTACTTTTCTTTTTTTCTTATAACAATCTGCCCCTATGTGCATACATTTGGTTAAAAAGGTGTAGTGAAGAAATGATAAGTGTGACTAGTTGGACGCCATTGTTTGATTCCATATGTAATGTGTCACAATGCATTTTTTTAATAAAAAACTTTTTGGCACATGCAACCACCAATATCGTATTTGTTTTTTTATACCGCTTTTCGGAAGTTATAAAAAAACATAATGGAAAGATAAAGAAGAAGAAAAGAGTAAAATATGATAAAATAATAACGTACTTTATTACAATAAAATAACTCCTAATCAATTATAATTTTGTTTCTTAATCTAGTAATTAACGTAAGAGTAATATATTAGTCTTGTAGTTTACTTAGGTGGTGTTTATTTTTTTATAAAAAGCTCTTCCTGAATTTTTTTGTTTGTGCCGTGCATATCACGCGCAGACATTGAGGTCTGCAGAGTGTTTGTTTTTTTGAAAGACTTTTCATTAAAAAGATATGAGCGATGTCTGCATAGTGTAGACTTGGTACAACCACTTCTAAAGTCTTCTAAAATCTGCAAAGGATAAAACTCCACCACCCACCACCACCACCCATGTCTACCCCCACCGTCCGCCACCACCGTCCACCACCACCACCGTCCGCCACCACCATCACCGTCCGCCACCACC
>BJCO01006354.1:0-10676 GCA_018326465.1 Flaveria floridana
TATTTTTTGTTTTAAAAAATTGACTTTTTAAAAATACCAATTTTAAAATATTTCATATTTTTAAAAAAGTTTTATGCTTTAGAAAAATTTATTGTTTTATAAAATTTATTTATTTAAAATAACATTAATAAATAGATCTCTTTCTTAATTTATTAAATTTAAAAAAATGATAAATAATAGTATTAGTAATTAAGGTATTTATTTAATAGGAGAGAGAGGCGAGAAAATTTTGATAAGGAAGATTGTGGTGTTGACACGTGTCATATAAAGATACATTTTTATTAGAGTATAAAGATAAAGATTGTACTATATATTATAATACAAGTAATTGCTACACGACCTTTTAAATGTTATTTAGAGAAACAACCATTACCTATTGAAAAGCTCTGTAAACAACGAGTTTTTTTTCTAAATATATATATATGGAAAAAATATTTATTAAAATGGATGTTTTGAAAAGTATTTACTAAAATAGTTTTTTTTCCTTTTTTTCTTTCTATTTTTAATTTTAACTAATCTATAATTCATTTTCTTTTCGTGGAAATGTGTTAAAGTGTTGATCTTGTTTGTTAGCTTAATTGTTAAAGTGTTGATCTAATTCTCATAACTTATTTAGCCAATCTTATTTTTTTTTCGAGGAAAATGGTTTCTTTTTTTCTACGTCACTTTGAGTATACCAAATATGCCTTTCGGTTATACCTTGTTTGTTTGCTTAACTGTTGCTGTTAACGGGAAAAAAATAGAAATTTATTGCTAAATTGTGTTAAATAAATGTTTATTTTGTTCAACTATAGGGTAAACCCAAATGAAATATATCACTGGATTATTTAAAATTGTGGGAACATTTTTTCCACACACAAGCTCAATGATGAAAAATGTATAGTTTTTATGTTTACTGCTTTGAGGTTTAATTGTTAATAGCATTTATAATCATAGTCTTTATATTTGATGTTGGGACCACTAGAGAGTCGAATGCAGTTGACATTTTTATTTTCTTTATATTTTATATTGAGACATCAGATTGTTTAGTTTTTTCTTTATTCTTGTCTCATTTGTGAAGTTTATTTAGATGATTATTTTACTTGTCTTTAATTTGGTTTGATTAAAAAATAAAGAGAAAAGAATTCTAATAAGTTAGTTGATTTGGTTTGATTAAAAAATAAAGCGAAAAGGATTATAATAAGTTAGTTAGAAAAATAAAAAAAACTAAATAATTTAGATTGAAAAAATAACTAAAAGTCAATAATAAATTGAATGAATAGACGTTAATAAGGAAAACAATTATAAGAGTAGTTAAAAAAACAGTAAAGGAAAAACACCTATTTTAATAAATAATTTTCAAATCACAGGGCGTACCCGGTGCATGAAACTCCCGCTTTGCGCAGGGTCCGGAGAAGGGTCGGATCGCAAAGCGATCTGATGTACGCAACCTTTCCTTACACAATTTTATGCAAGAGCCTGTTTCCACGGCTAGAAACCATGACCTCTGTAAACATTTTTTTTAACTATATTCTTTTGAGGAAAAACTCTGTAAACAACATTTTATTGATTTTAATTTGTTATATAGATTCCCTTAATTACAAGAGACATCATCAAGTTTAACAATTTGTATATAAATTCAGACTATCTCAGGTAACAAAAAAAGAAATTATCCACATTACCATCTTTTTGCCATATGAAACATTTTTTTATCAAATCCGAACTCTGCCATTTAAGTTATAGCTAGCAAATTATTTTTCTAAACAAACTCACACAATACATACTCTAAATTAAGTAAGAGGTTTATTATATCTAAATTATGCTGTTAAATTTATTCCAGTACACAAAAATCATTCAGGTGATAATATGATTTTGCTCTATTCAAAAAGATAATATGATTTGGCTCTATTCAAAACTTCAAACACTTCAACATTGAAACATATCATTATCAAATCAAATATAAGTTAGTAAATAAAAGTAGATTATCAATATCAATTACCATAATGAAAAAAAAAAGTAAATACAATCCATTGTATGAAATTAAGCAATTAACCACTAAAAATAGATACAAAAACAAATCTAGTACTACCACAACTCATCAATGACGTAAGCTTTCAGGGGCTTTGTATATCACAACAAAACACGGCAGAATAGCCTTCGGATTAAAAACGTACAACTCCTCAAGGCTAGAGTACAACCCCGCACAGCCAGCCACCGAGTCATACATCCCATCCTCCTCCGGCGGCGCGTGTCCTTCCACGCGCTTCACTCTCCCCGCAATAACCCTACACACCATCATCGCCCTCCGCCCATGCGTCTCCACCCCAAGACAATCATGCGCTCGACCACTACTAGCGGTCGTCCGTACGCCACCCTTTACGCCACCGTCGACGGCGGCGGATTTTGGCGCGAAGCCATGGCGGATGACGGTGCAAACGCCGCAGGCGCCGGGGGCGGCGGAGCAGAGGGCGGAGGAGCCGCGGGAGCCGAGGGAGCAGGCGACGGTGGTGCAGTGGAATCGGAGGAGCTCGTTGCCGTCGGCGGCGCAGCGCGTGGCGGTGGCGGTGGCGCGTGTCTTCACGGCGTCACGGCAGTCTTCGAAGCGTTGGATGGTCCGGCGGGTGTTGTGGACCTTTAATATCCGTTCGATTGTGAAGATCGGATGGTCCGTTTTCAGCCAGCTGGATTTGAATATTATTTCCACTATGTTTCGACCCGAATCATCCGGACCCAATTCAGAAACTGTAACAAAAATTAATAAAAAATTATAATAAATATTAATAAATGGAAGTTGTATAAATGGTCCTGAGGAAAACAGAAAGTGCAGTTAAGACCCTGGATATGTTATTTTCTTGTTTGGAATATTTAAGTGTTGGTGTCGGTGGGTGATCTGTTGCTATCTTTTTATAATTGTTATGTTTTTAATGGATTTGTTAATTTGTAAAATGCAACGAAATCTTAGTGTAATGGATTCAGTGTATATGTATTTCAAAACAAAAATCGAACGGTTGTGTTAATGAAAACGACCACTCTATCTCATAAAATAAAGGAAAGACTTGCGATCAAAACACATATTTCAAAATATATCGATAGTCTTTATTTTTCTTGTTATTAATGAAAATTACTGGATGCATTTGTTTGAATGCAGTGAAATATACACTTCTGTAATCGAATTTAATGTCAACTATTAAGTACGTAAAAGCCTTGAAAACAAACTCAAGAGTTGAAATAGACAAATGAGAGAAAACTTTTTTACTTTTGTTTGGAATTAGTAACTTTAAACTTAGAGGTAATATAAAAAGAATTTTACATTTGGTACGAAGAATCTATCATCGATATAATTTATGAGGTACTTAATTTAACACAAAAACGACTATACTATAACATTAGGCAAGAAACACTTTTATCCTTCTTATGCATCTACTTTTCGTGTTTTTGAGGTGTGAGATGATACACTAACGTTTGAAGAGAAAATTATAATGCTAAATGGTGCACACCTCAATTAAAAGTTTGTAGTTTCTAACCTTGTAGAGTTTATGATGCTATATAATTTTATCTTGTCAAAAAGATTTGACAAATTAACATAGAAAAAGTAAGAGACTATTGAATTATGATTAAAAAAAATAACTCTGGGTAAATACGTTGAAGTTTAAAAAAATACTGTATTACAATATTTACAGATTTAGATAGCCTATTTTTATTAAACAATTATAATATTTAATTTTATTTGTTTTAAATAAAAATAAATTAAATAAGTTAATTACCAGCATGTCTAACAGCTTGATGATGTTCCAAACTCTCCATTTTTGGGAAAACCTCCCCACACTGAGAACACACACAAATTGTGCTTCTTGGTATTGCATACCTACACATCATCAACACCACAAACATTAAATTCTACAATTTAATTACCACAACAATTAAAAATAAAATGATTAGCAGAATTAAATTGAGATATATTATTATAGACCTTGAAGGATCAACAATGGTATGACATTCATAACATCCAGAAAGCTTTCTAAACTGCATGCCTCTTGAACAAGATGAAGTGTAACTCCCATGATGACCACTGGATCTCACTGAACCAGTTAAAGACTTTGAGGAAGAAGACGACCCACCGTCGGAGACCTGCTTTTTCCGGCGGAGAAGGGCGGAATCTGTGCCGACGGTGCTACTCTCCGGCGAGTTATCAGCTCTATGAACTACTCGTGTGTTCCCATGCACAACATCCCTGAAACTGCATATGGAGCTACAAGAACTCAATTTGGAGTACCCATTGGAGTTCTTAATAACAGGATCATGAACCTTGTTTAACCCGACGACGACGTCGGTTTGTTTGCAGGTTAGCAAGTTCTTGAATTGATCCCATGAAGATGATGAGGGGTTTTGTTGTGTGGGTTTGGATTTAGGGTTTGGTTTTGGTTTTTGTTGGTGTTGGTGTTGGTGGTGTTTTCTCCTGCTGCTTGTGTGCTTTGATGGTTGTAGCTTTTGGGTTTCTGAAGAAGATGGGATAGTTATAAGTGCCATGAAAGAAAGCTTGAAGATGGAGGAAGATAATAATCTTTGTTTTAGAGAGAGAGAAAGAGAGATGGGGAGATGCTTGTTGAAGGTGTTTTGGGTCCTTTAATGGTTGATGGGGGATCCAAGAAGGGTAGATTGACTAAGAAATGGAGAGGGTGGGACTATTTTTTTATTCTTCTATGTATAGAGTTCAATTGTTATATTATTAATTATTTCCTTTGTGCACTATTATGCAAATAATAATATGAAGATATTGCAGGAGTCCTTTAGTTGTTACGAGATTTTATAATTAGTGGTTATGAGTTTGAGATTTTGGAGTATTATCGTGGGTGCGTGAGATCCTTAGATCGGGTATCGGTCTAACTCTTCAACGTCTGTTCATCGATAGTTGTGATGGAAATATTGACCTAATTTGGAGAACTCAAACTCGAGGTCACATTTGTTACTATGGCAGGTTGGGTGATTAAATAGGGTATAGTAGGTTGACATGAGGGATTTCACGATCAATGGGATTATGTCTTGACGTGAACGTTTTACTTTTAGGGTTGTAAAACACTTGTGATGCTCGCCGAGTAGTGTATGGATGCTCTCGGAAGCTCATCGCTGTGAGTATAAGTGTCCGATTTTTCTTAATTACCTTTTACGGCTGTATCTGAGCAAATTAACATTGTTGATAAAATGTTGTGTGGGGGGTTGTAAGTTACATTGTCCATGATGGACTGCCATACCTATTGGTCACTATGGTCTCGAGCAAATTATTAAGGTAAGAAGATGGACTATGGATTTTGTCACTGGTCATCTCGGGGCATATGTATGCTTAGTTGGATCTATCTAGGTAGCATGAGCCTCACTTGTAGGTTTTGGTGTAAGGATGGGCTCCGGATAAAGTCACTGATCACCGGGGTTGCAATCCTTCAGGTCAGGAATGCAAGATCGCTCAGTGTTGTCTGTTACAGAGAGTGTCGAATCGCCTGGGTTGTCTGAACCCAAGAGTGTAGGATCCTTTAGGTTATCTGCTACTTGTATGTTATGATGGGTTAAAATTTGGTCAGTCCGGGTGCCTTTAACTGACCCACTTTCACGTTGTGAAACTTGGAATGACATATATGTTGACGGACATTTTCCTAAGTGTGAGGGTGTTAGTAAGATTTGATTGGATCAACAATTTTCTTACATACACATGGTTTTGTTTTCTAACTGTTTAGAGTCACTGATTATGACATACCAACAACGTTGTTATTGACGTGTTCTAGCTTCGGTTGTAGGAGCAAGTGGTGTAGGAAGGCATTAGCTAGGTCATGAAGGCTTAGCGGTTGTTAATAAAAAAGTCTTTTATAGAAGATAGTGATTGAGTTAAGATTTCCTAGGGTAGTGCGTGTAGTTTTATTTTATATTATTAACGCAAGGGTAGTATGGATTATGTTTACACTTTAAAGTTTTAATTCAATCCGTATTTGGTGGTCTTGATTGTAAATCTTTCATTGTATTATGTTTTGAGATTGGTACAACAAGTCGCACCTGTGGATTGGGATGTGACAGGTTGGATTAGAGCCATAAGTTTTAACGTATTAAGGTTCAACCAGATCCTTAAACACTAACCTGATAGGCTCAAGACCATCATAGGTTGTTGATTGCATTTAGGATTGTTAGGAAACTTGATAGGTTGTTAGTGTGGACACTTGAGACAATGAGACAAATGTGCCCGATCAACGTGTTTGTCGAGTTATCTTTAAGTGAACATGTTGATTACCATTTGTTGTGTGGAAAGACATAAAAGCCTCGTTAGGAGATATCTAATGGATATTAAGTACTACTAATACTAACGGAAATTATTATGAATTATAGGGCATGTTTGAAATAATAAAATCTCCTCTCTATGTGGATTCTTTGGATGAAGTAAATCATCTCCATTGAAGTCATAGTCTGGATAGAAGAAGGAAGAAAGTTCAAGTGTAGCTCCATATTTTGCTAAGCCTAGACATCAGGCTACTACACCATAACACCTTTAGCCATAAGGTCGGAAAAGTCTCCTTCTCCGATGATGAGTATGATGGCAAAGATGGTAAGGAGGCCAGGAATGCATGAGACCACGTAAAAGATCATGCAACTACTAATTCGAGAGTGGGAATACGTCCTAGCGCACTCTCATACCATTTGAAGATGAGGGGGAGCCCGAGGAAGAATCGGAGGTTTCAAATCATATTCTGATTTCAAACAATGACATTCTTGTTGGGCGGCTAGCCACAATGTGCCACAGGCACAGGTTGGTGATAATGACGAGGAGGAGGCTTTACAAGGAATTAGAGACTAAGGTGAATCATAGTCTTGACATTCTGAATGAGTCAGTCCTGATAGACTTCAAGTACACTGATACGATAACACGGGCGGGAGGTTCGAACCCTCGGACTCGACGAGAGCAACAACCACAAGGTGGACAAGAATGCCTTGACCTTTACGAGAAGTACGAGAGGTTTTGACAGCATGAGAAGATCATGATTCACCTGGTCATAAGGCCTAGTTAATATGACTATTATCATCTATCTTATTCATACCACTGACGTCGATGTATCTACCATCACATGTTGTTTATCAGCCACCATAAGTAGGTTATACACCACCATCCACGGACGCCCTACCCCACTTATTCATTATTGTTGATATACGCACATTATCATCCTTACCGTCTAACAACACCATACCTTTTATATCATTCGTATCTAGAACCGGCCTGGAATTCTTTTGGTATGGGATCGTCTAGCCATCATGTCGCTAATACATTCTGACGATCGGCTATTGTTTGGGTGGATGGTAGCTGAAGAGTGTGGGGTAGACATGAGGATTAAGAGGACGACTAAGTGTGGGGATTAGACCAAATGAGGCGTGAAATTGAAGGTTCGGGTTGAAGGTATTATGTTTGAGGTCGTCAGGGTTGATTAGGGAACTGTTCAGGATTAGGTTAGTATTCGAAATGTAATGTAATGAACTAGTGATGTAGAAGAACATGGTGTACTCTATAGAACAATGTAATATATTATTAGATGGATCTAACCCTATATGGCAATGTATGTGACACTATTTGTGTGGTTGATGATCATGCTTCAACTGATTGCCTGATGGAATGGTCTCTTGTAACTAGGGATGTGCTTATGACTTTGATAACGAAATCTACATGACTTCGAAATTTACAACAACTTCTAGTATTTAATATTTATTTTTGTGATGTTCATCATATCTAGAACGGCTAAAGATAAGGTCAGCAAGGCTGCTGAGATGACTAATGAAGGTCCATCCTGGAGGAAAAGCCCACCGTCATGTTATGATGCGATAGGGTTCGGTTGTCCGGGACGCCTTGAACCTACCCACCGTCATGGTGTGAAACCTAGAATGGCATATATATTGATGGACACTTCCCTAAGTATGAGGGCGTTACTGATATCTGAGTTGATAATCAATTTGCTTACACACATGGTTATGTTGTCTAACGTTTTAGAGACACTGGTTATTACTCACCAATAACGTTGTTGTTGACGTATTTTGTTATGCTAGAAGGCATTAGCTAGGTCATGTAGGCTTAACGGTTGTGAATAAATAAAGTCTTTGTATAAAAGAAAATGACTAACTTAAGACTACCTAGGGCAGTGCATATAAATTTATTTTCTATTATTAATGCAAGGGTTGCTTGGATTTTGTATACACTGTAAAGTTTTAATTCAAGCTAGTTTGGTGGTCTTGATTGTAAGTCCTCCGTTGTGGTATGTTATGAGATTGATACAATAGACCAAGCCCATGAATTAGGGTGTGACACAATGTTATTCTTGGTTTGAGTGAGGAAATTAAGGCAGAAATAGGTGAGTCTTCATCAACCGTTGAGATTCCTAATGTTAGCACTATGAATCCTATTTAAGAGACTATTTTCGAGTAGAGTGCAAATCAAGAGAATATAGTTCCTGAGGTGAAAATTAGGATGATACTAGTAGAAACTACAATACAAGTTACACCTACCTTGTATAACACTTTCATGAAAGCTCTTCATACCTATGAAAGAAAAGCATGATGTGATCTACATTAAGAGAGTGAACAAGTATTGTGAGCCATAACCTATTATGAGTTGGATGTATGATGTGAAAAATGAGTTATATGGGTTTAAAAAAAGGAATATGAGTATTGTGTATTACAAGAATGTTAATGTTTTAACACACTATCAATTCTTGATCAGAATAAACTAAAATAAAGTCTATTTTTCAATCCAAGCAACAATTCCAACACAACGTGGTTCAAGAACTTATTATATAAGGAATGCAAGTTTGTGTTTAACAAGTTGAATCATGCTAAGGCTTAGAGAGTGGTAGACAAAACCAGGGTTCATCTGGGCATTAATGAGTATTCGATCTTGTCTAGGGTTCATCTGGGCACTAATGAGTACTCAGTAAACCAAGTACACATTGGGCCTAGGATTGCCAAAAAGATTCATGTACATGCACCATTATCAATGAACAACTAACTAACTTTGTTAGATTCATGTACATGCACCATTATCAATGAACAACTAACTAACTTTGTTAGATGGACGTGTGAGTTCAGACGACGCATACAGTGATAGAATGAACGTATAAGGCTAAAAGTACATATTGATCTTTTAAATTCTGGGAATGAAAAATTAGTGACATTGCATGCCAACAAGATCGAAATACCAGTGACTATACATTTCATATCTTCGCGGTTTGAGCGAATGATGTATAAAGCCTAGAGAAAGGCATGCATGTTGGAGGAGGAAATTACCATGCTAGTAATATTGATGAATGATGATATTAATTCCCTGGTCCTAGGGGAAGTTTGTTGAGTTTGAAAATAAATACCTGGAAAATCAAAATATGTTCAGCGGAAACTAAGGCAGAAAAGAGAACTTTGAAAAAGCGAAACCATCTTTGGTTGCTATTTTGCGTAAATTGCTAAGGAAGTTGGTCATATGCGAAAACTAGTATTATATATGCGAAAACTTAGAATATTTGTGAGAATTGTATCTGTTTTGATTTCATTAATTTTGTATAAATAAATTGTACGTTTGTATTTTTAGTATTTTTATCATTTTCATGATTTGTAAAAATACACATTCTATAATGAAGTCAATCAGACCTTTATTTAAATGTTTTGTGTGCTTGTTTTATTTTCGTTTCTATTAATTATCATATATTGATCATGTTAATCATTGAATTGCTTTGATTCATTCTCTATAAGATCAATAACTGATTCAATTTAATGAGTTTGGAAGAAACACGGTTCGTGCAATTTTGTTAGTAATGAAAAAGTATATATTTGGAAAAAGGAAATAATATTTCGTTTACTAAATTGTTTTGTTATGAACAAAAAGAATGTAAACCATCTCATCGAGCATCTACTTTCCTTAAACAAGGGATGCGTGCTATGCTTTCGTATGACATTAAAATAATAGTTCTTTTTAGATAAGGTGGGTTTTATGAAGAGAAAATGCATACAAATAAATAAAGAAAACAAAAGGAAAGGAACAAACATGAAGAAAACAAGGAGATATGTTAACCAGTGAAGGAAACAAGCAGCATTAACATGTTAATATAAAACCAAAAACAAAAGGTTAAACCATTACCTTCGGATGATCAATATGGCACAGAGGAACTGAGGGTGCCTTAGGTGTTGCTACGTGGTGTGGGCCTTTACATTTTTCTCTTATATTATATACACAAAAGAGATAATTAAATAAAGAAAAGTTTATTTTAGAAAAATATTTTAATGAACGCGTTTCTCTCTTTCGTTTATATATTTCACATGAGAAATTATGTGACATATTGTTGAAAATAATAAATTTGTAGGGTCAGTCAAACTCAACCTTCCACAAATTAAGGTTCAATCATTCAATCAACCAACTCCATTCCGTGATATAAGGTCAATCACAGCTGTATTACAGAAGGAGCCATGATTATCTTTCCTTGTATTTTTACTATAAATGTTGTTCTTGTTATTTGTAGAAGACATCACAAACAATCAATACAAAACATGCTTCTCTGGTTACCATTTTGTAACATGGTATCAGAGCGTGATCGATTCTAGGATCACAAGGCTCATCAAAGAAGCTTCAAACTCAAACCAAACCAAAAGCAAAAAACCCAGAAAAATCAAAACCCAAAAAAAAAAAAAAAAAAAAA
>BJCO01006355.1:0-10272 GCA_018326465.1 Flaveria floridana
ATGCGTAGATGATTCCTCATGTGTAGATATAATTACTTGTCATGATATAAAACTATTAGATGTTAAAGATAAACAACTAAAGTATGAAATAAATACGTAAGCCAAAGTAATAAAACATGATAAAGAGTTATTTTTTTTTACTTTTACAATAAAGAGTTTAAAAAGATAAAACCAATAACAGTTTTAGCTAAAGAATATAATGAGGCTCAAAATGCTCTAGTTCACATGTGAGAGATAGACTTTAAAGTCTTACAAGCCAAACATAAGTTTCAATTTAGTGCATTCTCACCCGCGAAACGAACTTCGCCTTGTGCAAGTTTACCTGCTAAGGGAGATATGTTGTGTGCATTCTCACCAACTAAAGGAGTGTTACATGGTGTAAACTCATTTGCAAAAGGCTTAGCAATCTATTGCTAGCTCACTAGCTATAGGGCTTTATACTTATGCAACCTCAAAGATAAAAATAAGATAAAGTAAAGAGAATGAAAAGCTAAAGTATAATACTTGTTAAAATTTGTTAAAGAATGACAAGTAAAATTAAAGTAACAGATAAAGATTAAAGTGATAGCTAAAGATAAATATATTTATAAAGTTAAAACCAACTAAAGACCGGTATGCTAAAGTATTTTATTAAAGTTAATTCTAGAACTCACTATACAATGTTGATTTTTATATAGATATTAGTTTGGTAGGTATATATAATCAATGAATAAAAATATCTAGCTTGATATGGAGTGTGAGCTATCCGACTATGTTAAAGACTAACATTCTAGTAAATCTCATGTTTTTGTTAAATTTACTTGTAATGTCTTAAGATAATGCATTATGTAATGATGTTTAATTTCTATTGCAATGAATGAATGGTTGTTTAATATTTAAGAATTATATTTTTTGATGTTTAATTCAATTGTGAGGTCTTCTGGAAATAGAGCCTTACAAGTTGCTATATGAGTCGTAGTTTGATAGCTACAGGCACTTCGATGCCTAAACCTATAATGAGAACGATACCAAATTAAGAATGCTCTTATGGGTAGCTTCATATTAATAGGTAAAGTTAGATTAAAGTTACATATGTGGTTAAAGTTAAATATTGTTATATTAATAATAAATACAGTAAATATGAACACATGTGCGTAGTAGATCATAGTATGACATAATAGGTTTGTGAATTAGTGTGACAAGGAATATTTAGGACATGTAAAGTGAGATAATAAGCAAATTATAACCGGATATTATCATTTAAAACTTACATTACTTATCAAGATCTAAACTACTATCTTGAATGACAACATTAGTGTTTTGAATCTTATAGGAAGAAAGCACGGTTAGAAGAAAGGGTACTCGAGGTGAGCTCATGGTGGGGTTCATGGTGGTGCATGTGGTGGTCGCATTTGAGGGGCACCAGTCACTTGAAGCAAGACAAATGCATGTGAAATTATGCATGAAGAGCTAGAAGTCAACAACAATAAAAGAACAATATGATTGAAGCCAAACAACAACCAGGTTATACAATTTGTTATGCTTGTCTCCTGATTAAGGTCTTAAAGGAACTTGTAAAGGAAACAAAACTAAAAAGAATGAAATAATCAATAAAAGGAGATCAACTTTTAATGCTAGTACTAAGGAAGGTAAGGAAGAGGAAGATGGTGATAATGGATCTATTGTTATGCCTGCCAAAGGTTATGACTACAAAGCCTTCAAAGGATGTAATACCCTTCCTTTGGATAAAAAGAAAGATGCTATTACTACTTTTGAATGTGTCTTGGAAATGGAAACAATAATTAAGATAAATGAATGTAGAGAAAATCATACAATCAAGTTTACTACACACTCCTATGTGCCTAAAGCCTTCAACTGGTGGGCTACAGTCAATTAAACAAGGATAGTTATGAAATCAAGAAGATGAAGTTGTTAGAATTGAAGAAGATTGTGGTTAGTAATTTATTCCCTTAAAAAGAAATTGATAGAACGAGAATTATTGATTTTGAAAGCAGGGGGGATAACTCATCGGGAGTATACCTCTAAATTTAATTAAATGACAATATTAGATTCCCTTAGTGTTAGCAGTGAAGAAAGAAGAACAAAGTGCTACACTCAATAGTTGCCATCAAGAATTCAAACTTAGATTAAAGCTAGAAACATGAAGAAGTTCAAATTGCTAGTGGAATTGAGTGGCATTGTGTATGATGACGTGATGAAAAAGTCTGATGTAAAAAAGCCAAAGAAGAAATGGTTCTGTGGTAAAAAAAAGATCATAAGAGGACAAGTATAGGGTAAAATCTAAGAAGATGAAGGTAGTGAATTCTGGTGAATGTAGAAAATACGAGAGGAATCATGATAGTGAATCTAGTGTTGGCATAAATTTGTGTTATTAGTCTAGAAAGATAGGCCATTTTGTCAAGGATTTCCCAAGACTGAATAAGTTCTACAAATATGATGGCACAAGGCATATCATTTGTGACATTAGATAGATAAGATGTGGTATTACGTATGAACCGGTTAGCTGCTTATGGGGCTAATATAGTATGATGAGGAAAGATGATTCGTCTAACAACGTGTGATGATAGTCTAGTTACGCTTTATGGCGATATATTCTGCATTACTTTAAAGCTAAATTTTATGATAAACGTAGGAAAGTTTATAAGGCGAGGGTGCAAAGTTAATTTAGTGTATTTTAAATGTGCCAAAGTTAAAACATTAAAATTTAGACATGTACCTATGGTGTGTGCTTTCCTTAAGGACCTTCTTAGAGTACAACATAATTAGGAGATAGAGTTTTAGATAGACTTGTTGCTAGGTGTCACACCCCGGGCCCAAGGAGGGCGGGACGTTACAGACTAGCAACATACATGGCAGCGGAAACAAACCATCATAAGAGCACACAAGTGGAGAAATCACATGGCATTACTTAAGTTCAACAAATCCAGGACTATAACAGTTGAGCCCGGTTACAACAGAGATGTTTCAGAAAAAAGTGTACATAAGTTTTAAGTAACATCAAATATAAAATTATCCAAGAGTTAAAAAGTTGAGCCAAATAATGCCATGGGGTCACGGTGCTAGGTCATCCATAAGTCTTCTAATCAAAGCTGGACTTTCATCAAGGGTTACCTGAAACATGCTCAAAAAGTTTTTATGTCAACTAAAAAGTTGATGAGTTAAAGTACTTAAAGTTTGTAAATAAAAGAATTCTTTAAAACCCCATAAGCTATTTTTAGAATCATAAAATCACTATTGTAGGGCCACAATCAACCCTGCACTCAGTCTCGGCTAGCCTCTTATAAAGTTGTGTTGATACCGGTTAACCCAAAAGGGAGAACTGAGCCTCAAACAGTGTACCACAACTGCTGGATGGTTCACCATAGTATCTTATAAAAACTTATCTCATGACACAAACAATCCCTCATGATCTCAGTGGGGTGCCCTTCCTATACGGAAGGCACTGTGTATGGGGGATTCCCTAAGTAGATCTATCCATATAAAACAAGCGGTTCACAAAAGAATTAATGATTATGATACAAGTATAAGCATGTATCAACATTATCCACAACATATAATCATCATAAAATAGCACAGTAATAGTTTTAGTTCAAATAGAGCATGTTTCATCCCAAAACAATAGCAAAAAAGGAAAGACTATAAGTCACCTTAGAATCAAACAACGATTCCCTTAAGCACAGAGAGAATCCAAGTCCTAGCACCCTATTATCAGAATATATGTAATAATATATGTATATATTCCTAGACTAGGGAAAGTGTGACTAGGTGCATTTTATGTTCACAAGTTCATTTAGTCCCTTCTCTTAAGGGTTTACATCAAATGTTTCATTTTTAGGAAAGTTAGGGTTTTCAACTCATAAATGATAAGTTATATGTATCTTATGAATTTGTTAATGTAGCAATAGGTTTAATAAGAGTTCTTGGTCATATGTTAATTGAAATTTTGGTCATATTATGGATTTTACACTTTGGTCCCTCAAATTTCCACAATTTATAGTTTCTACCCTAAGGTTTGTTTTCTTTCAATTCTTGACCCAATATAACCCTTATTAGTTTCTTAAGGTTTTTATAACTTATTTGAGACTGTTTAGACTCCAAATTTTCAGAATTAAATGGGTGGGGTTTAAAACGCAAGTTTGTAGTTACCGATTACGGTAAAAACGACACTTTTAAACGTCTAGTTTTAAGTCTTTTGATTTCAACCAAAAATTCTAAATATAGAGTCTCTAACTCGCTGAATAATGTGAATTTCATGGATTTTAGGCTCCTTATTTTATTTCCAAGACTTTATCCAAAATCCTCTCGGTTTAAGCTTACTTTTGTTAAATAAATTCATAGAATTTACATATTAACTCACAAATTCATCAAATTCGATTTCTATCACTAAAATAATTATTTAAGGGCTTGGAAATGTTTAAAATTGTATCTGTTTAAGTGTTGGCCATATTTAATAATTTTACCATTCTTCGGGTCACCAAACAAGGCTATTATTACCAATAATCCGTTCTTTTACATTTCCAGCCACCAAAACCAATTTACAAGCATTTTAAATCTCTAAACTTACTAAAATTTAATCTTAGACCGTGGTTACACATACATATCATGGATATTGCCATACACAGGTGTTTTACATTATTTACACATGTGTAAGTATCAAGGCTTCTTCATAAACGTTTTCAATCTAATTTATAACTTTTAAGGCAGATTAAAAAAAGTTCATAAGTGGTTTTTAAGTAGGTTCCTAACTTAAGTTGGGAGAGTTTTCAACACAAGTTGATAGATGGTGCATAAACACATAAAAAAAGGGTTTCCAAGGTGAAACCTTGTGCACCAACCCTAGATTCACAAGTTTCTCCTTAGAATGTAACTTGAGTGAAGTTATGAATCCCATAAATACGAGGTTATAGTAGCAAGTTTTTTGTTAGAACAAAGAAAGTGAGGTTTGAAGTAGGATAAAGGTGAATATTTTAGGATTAGTATATAGGAATTCAATAACACTTACATTTTAGATAGTTAGCGATATTTGAGAATGTTAGAAGGCTAGAATGAGCTGATGATCTTCGAACAATGGCTGAAACTTCTTGTTCTTGCAAGAACCGTGCACCAAAAGTTCACTAACTCTTACTTTCTTGCCTGTTCCGGCTTGATGAAGTTGGAATGATGTTGTTCTTCGAGATTTTGCTAGAATGAGGAAGGAATGGGAGTGTATGTGTGTGTTTTCGGTTAAGAGAAATATAAGAGAAAGAGAGTGAGAAAGTCCGAGATAAAGAGAGAAGTGTGATGGGGAGGAATGCAATGTTTGCATGTATTGGAAAAAGAGAGAGGTGGAGTGCTTGTGTGGTTTTTGGGGAGTTCAAGGGAAGTGAGTTATTGGTGGGTATGGGGCGGCCGAGAGATGGTGGTTGATGTGTGTTTTATTTTGTAAGTTATTATTATTATGTAGTATAATTATGTTTGTATGGTATTTTCTAGTTTTATAAGTTTCATATATATATATTTGTTTGTGTTTGAACCGTGAATGTGTGTGTATGTACACACATAATTATTTGTATTCATTTAAAGGTTGAAAGAAACTTTAATATCCCTAATAATCACACAAAATATAACTTTAAGTTAAAGATTAAGCTCTAAAATAATTAATTACTGACAACGGATGAAAAATAGATGTGGAAATCAATAAAAAGTTGAATACATAAACAAAAACATAAGTAAAAATTCTAAGCGCATGGCAACTGTTCGGGCGCATGAGCACTATTGGGACGTCCGAGATTGGGGCACGACAACTTTTTAGGCGCCTGAGCACTGTTGGGATGCCTGAGACTTAGGCGCTTGGGCACTGTCCAGGCGCATGTGCACTGTTCAGGGGCATGAGCACTGTCTAGGCGCATGAGCACTATTCAGGCGCATGACTTTAGACAGGCGCCTGCACTTGGATATTTACCATGAGTCCTCAACTTACCTTGGGGTCAAGGAGGGTTGTTACACTAGGAGCTCAGCTTGTTGCCAAAGTGCTGTAATGAGCCAACTACATGAGCTTTTTGATAAAGGCTTCATTAGATCGATCATTTCACCTTGGGGTGTTCCTGTGCAATATGTAAAGAAAAATATGGAAGCGTGTATACGTGCAACAACTACGGGGAGATAAGAAAGATGATAGTGAAAACAAGTACCCATGACCTAGGATTCATGATTTGTTCAACCAGTTGCAAGACACATGTTAGATCTTGAGGATTAACCTTAGGTCAGGATATTATTAGTTAAGAGTGAAAGTTTAGGATATTCCCAAGACAACATCCTACATATGGTAACTAAAGCCTTCATGAAAACCTCAAGTATTGATAAATCATACGAAGACAAGTGGTGAAGGCCAATAGAATTCTATGTTGGAGATAAAGTAATTTTAAAGGTCTTATTATGGTAAAAAATTATTCATTTAAGAAGAAAAGGCAAGCTGAGTCCTAGGTTTATTAGACTGTTCAGGATTATGGCTCTTATGGAGTAGTAACATACATATTAGAGTTATTCGGTGAGCTATATAGAATTATCACATCTGCATAAGTATTTAGCCAATGAGATACTCATGTGCCATTTGATAATATGAAAATAGATGACAAATTGAACTATGTTGAAGAGCCAGTGGTGGATAATAGATAGGAGGGAGAAATAGTTAAATAGTAAAGTGATTTAACTTGTTGAACTATAATGAAAACATAGAATAGGCTTAGAAGCCACATGGGAGTCCAAGGAAGAGATGAGAGAGGAGTTTTTTTTGTTGATAGACAAATTACTAGTTTTGAGGATGGAATCTTATAACACCCTGAATTTTATGTTAAACCAAATTAAATAGAAATAAAGGAGGGTTTACTGTCTTAAAGAAAATTTAAGGGCTAAATATGACAACATGAAAAGTTAAACACTAAAGACTCCCTATTTAAAGGAAAGTGCCATCCCCTTGGTCCGTTCTTACATGAAATGCTTTTCAAAGAGAATAAAAAAGAATTGCAGTTCTATGAGGGGCTTGCTCAGGGCAGTTTCAGATCATTTAAAGTACGTGACTCTACAAAAAAAGGGCTTGGGTTGAGAGGGTTTTCAAAATGATTCTTATGCTGTATTCATTCAATGAGAAATGCGAATTTGTTTTGTCCTTCTATGTCCTGTTAGAAAAATGAAAAAAAAAATTAATAAATAAATAAGGGTAATGGAATTACTTCTTATTCCTATCTTTGATTTCCTTCATCATGGTCTCGCTCCTTGTCACCTATGTTAAAGAAATGTTTGGTATGATAAAGATTTAAAGAATGATAAAGTCAACTACAGTAATAGCTAAAGAATATAAAGATGTTCCAATATGCTAAATTCACACATGAAAGCTATAGTTTAAAGTATGGCAAGCCAAAAAAGAGTTTGTATTTGTTGCATTCTCAACCACTAAACCGAGCTTTACCTTGTGTAAGCTCACCCTCTAAAATAGTTATAGCTTGTGAATTGTCACTTGTTAAAAGAGTGTTACCTAGTGTGAACTCACCTAATAGGAGCTTGGCAATCTATTTGCTAGTTTATTAGCTAAATGAGCTCAATACTTATACAAGCTCAAAGATAAAGTAAAAATAATGAAAGGTTGGGGTATAATACTTGTTGAAGTAATGATAAAGAATGTCAATTAAAGTTAAAGTAATAGATAAAGATAAAAATACTACGTAAAGATAAAGAAATTGATAAAGCAATACAATGTTAATGACTAATATGCTAAGGTATTTTGGTAAAGTTAAACTAGACTCACTCAACACACTGAATATTATCTACATATAGCTTCGCATATAGTACTACCTATCTATATTAAATACCGACATTCTAGTTAAAATCATGTTTTGGTTAAAGTAAACTATAATGAATTATGTAATGAAGTTTAAATTCCTCTACAATGAATGAATGGTTGTTTAAACTCTAAGAATTATGTTTTTTGATGTTCAAATCCCACTTTGAGGACTCCTAGAAACAAGGCTTTACATTAAGCATGTCTTTTAAAAGATGTCGTTGCTCATCAAGTACAACAATTATATTAGCAAATGAATTCAAACATACTTTTGGTTTAAAATAGGCTTGGTATAGTAATTCAAGTATATAGAATATTTTATATACTTACCATTATCTTGTACTTGGTTTTTAGAATAGATTTTGGTTTATCTTTTTAAGGTACCTAAATTGATGTTAAATGTGTTCTCGATTTATAATAGATCAAAATATACTAGTTTAAGACCCTGTTTCTAGGAAAACTCACAGTTCATTTCATACACATAACCATAATTCTTGAATTGAAAATTTTATTTAAATAAGCAACAGAAACATAATGTTAACAAATAAACACGTCTTATACATTAGATCTATTACATAACATAGAATCATTTCCTAATCATGCGTGACACAAATCAATTTTGAAACGGGATACAAGTCTTTAGATCCGAGAGCTTCATCATGCCCAAACAATACAATTCATCTACGACTCAATTTACTTGACATGCGGACAAAAAGTCAGTGTTGTTAGGTGAATTCTAGCATTTAATTCTAGAACAATAAGTCATAAGTCCATTGAAAACTTTGAAGAATGATAATATTGAGAAAACTTTATTCAATAACATGACTTATCATATATCATTCAAACTTTGAAAACATAACACCCATATACAGTGAAAGCCATCATGAGCAACATAAGTGATCATGCCATGCAATTAAGAAAGACTACGAAATGTTAGCACGAAGCAAGTCAATGATTGTTAGCACAAAGCAAACCAGTGAAAGCAAGCATGAAGCAGGCCTATGATTTTTAGCACAAAGCAAATCATAACCATGCAATGCATTAGGCAAGACAATAAAATGCTAGCACAAAGCAGACAACGATAAGCATGCAATGCACTATGCAAGGCAATCAAATGCTAGTACTAAGCAGGCAACCATAAACATGCAATGCACTAAGCAAGGCAATCAAGTGATAGCACAAAGTAGACAACCATAACCATGGAATGCACTAAGTAAGGTAGTCAAATGCTAGCATAGAGCAGGACTCGGGAAAAAGGGATAAATCACATTAAAATCCTTTTTAACACATTAACTTTGGTTAATAACAATAGGCATAACTGATTATGAATCCCTTGGGCTTGGACAGTAGATCAACTAAGTGAATGTAGATGATGGTTATCCTATGTGGATGACCACAGGTTAATGCGGATGACTTTTTTACCAATGCGGATGAGCAGTTGCCTATGTTTTCCAAGTACTGATTTAATGTGTGCAGGTTAACTAAATGCAGATAGATTACATCAATATAGATGGTTCGCTTCAATACGAGTGGATGTTTGAGTTAGTTAAATAATGGATTAATATGGGTAATAGGAAATGCGGCTGAGTAAACAAATGCGGGTAACAGTGAATGCAGATGAGTTAAAAAATACGAGTAATAGTTCAGTCTTTCACATTGGCCATACTTATACAAACTAAGGGATTAATATAGATGAAGATATGAAATATGGACAATAGTAACGCGACTAAGCTTTTACTCATTTCCATTGATTACACTTAGTTTGTGAAGCAGTCAATGCGGATGGAAAGGTCAATGCGGGTTACAGTTCCAATGGCAGTGGATTTTCTATTTCAATTAAGATAGGAATCATGCAATGCTATACCATTGTTTTCTTTGAAAATCATTAGAACATTAACATACAATCTAGGGTTCTTATATAGACTTTGAAAAATATTATAACATTGATATAACATGAACCCTAGAAGTAAAGATGGCAAATTTACATCTTAAAACATTATATTTATACATAAAAGATGTTTAAGCATGTATATCATTCCCTAAACCAGTGAAAATTATAAAAAAGTGAAGATCTAGAACTCACCTTTCGTATAGAACTCGAGAGAAAAGCTAATAAGGAGTATGGATCGAGATCTACATATATACAAATAAAGGTGTTAACTTTATCTATCAACTTTTAATTGATTCATGATATAGACCATAGGGTGGCCACTGTTCTATTTACAGAGGGTACCTTGCTTGAGTTATTTGACTTTCTCTCTCTAAAACCACACACTTTCTCTCTCTAGTAGCTTGCCCACAAGAAGGCATGCGTAGGGTGGCCACCGTTCTATTTATAAAGGATTTTGATGGACTTTCATTTGTCGACCTTTAGTGTAAGGTTATTAGCAAGGCTGATGCAACCCAAACACCCAAAGTCTCTCCTGCATGCATGCACAAGTGTACTGAAGTGGAATGCT
>BJCO01006357.1:0-10189 GCA_018326465.1 Flaveria floridana
ATAGGAGTGAGTGGAGGCGTAGAATTAAAATTAAGGACTTTTAGTGGTTTCTGTAGCTAGGAAGGGACTTTGATTACTTGTTACGGGGCCTGAGGTGTATGTAGTACGCTTCTGCCTTTTTAGAGGAAACTTGCCGCTTCTCGGATGTATGTTTGTTCATTTTATATTTCCTTTTAGTGATATTTTACTGTTTGTTGTATGCTGTGTGTTGTATCATATATCATATATCATATATTGTATGTTTGATTATATGCTGATTCGCTAGCGTTATTGCTTTTGTTATCGAGCCGGGGGTCTCTTTGGAAGCGGTCTCTCTACCTATCTGGATAGAGGAAAGACTCGCCACCACCTACCCCTCCCAGACCCTGCTCTTGAGTGGGATATACTGGGTTTGTTTGTTTGTTTGTTTGTTTGTTTTCCACTTATATTTTAGATCTTCACAGCTTGTGAACCTACTCAATTTACTCAAATTTAATGCTTTCTCAAGTATCTGCACATTTAATCACTGGTTCACATTTTATTGATAACATATTCCTACATTTGCTTATACAGTGCTAGTATAGGTAGAAAGTCTCTAAACTTCCATTGTAATTGGAAAGATATTTTATACTATTTGCTTATACCAATAATTATAGGTAGCTAAACAGAAATGAAGGCTCCCGATGATAATAGAAATGAGAAATTGTAAAGGATAGTAGATACTAGTTACGTTGCTATAAAAGCAGGTAGGAACTGAGTGTAGCAAGTGCAGTATACCTGAGGGATACTGCGCTTAAAGGTGCCAAATTTTCCAACAAAAGCATCCAATAATCGCCCCTATAAATAAATTAAGAATCAGCTATCATTACTCCAAAATAAGAAACTATCTTGAAATTGCCAATGTGGAAAATCCACAAAGAAAAGCAGATAAGATATCATACAAAATCTTACCAATAAGATCCTTGCTTCATCCATGGATGGCAGATCGACACCTTTGTCAAAAATCGGCTCCACCTATACACATATTGTCGAAATAAATTTATGATTCAAAGAAACATGAGGCTGTAATACTCGACACTTTAAACTGAGAGATCCAAGTTGTACCAGATTCAACATTAACCGTGCACATGTGGTGTGAATGCTGAGAGATAATGAAGCATCGTGCATATTAATTGAAAATAAGTAGATAATTCTTGACAACTGCAACAAAATGATAAAACACAGTGGTAAGACATGTAACACATGAAATGATGAAAACAGCACAGAGTTCCCCATCTGTTATAAATGCATCAGTATTGATAAGTATGACTACTGTTGAACAAACGAGAAAACAAGAAATGAAATAAGAATGAGCACAAAAAATAAAACATGTTTAACACTTTTAAGAAGTAGATGGAAATAAATCAACCAAACTGAAAGAAGTACATATACATTCAAGGTAGTAATCGTGAATATGTGACTTAATCAACTAGTTAATACAAGTTTTGCTGCAAAAAGTTAATCAATTAGTTATTTCAATGCATATATTACTCTCTCCTGTGTATTTTGCATTACCCATTAATAGTCTCTAATGTTGTTTGACTATCACTCACAAGCCATAGTCTACAAGCACTTTAAGTAGATACATTCAGATGATACAACTATTGTTTTTATTTTCTAATAAAGCAAGAGTTAAGATGATCATACATGCATGCAGACAATTGACAGAACCATAATTTATCTGCTGAACCTAATAAATAAAATCACGTATGTTAATAGCCTGTGTCTCAAAACAAGCTACAAACCTGGGCCAATGAGAGATCCCCCCGAACATGATGAACCATTTCTGCCAAAAGACTATATGCCAATGGCCTCAATGTCTCGAAACAAACCCGGCCAATTCCCACAAGAACCCTAACATAGTTCGCAAAATTGTCAAATGATGATTTAGACATTATGTTGAATGCAAAACACTATCTAAAGAAATCTAAAGGAAGTTATCTTATTAGAAAGAGCAGATTCATTTCACATATTTCCTGATCAGGGCCAGAACCAGGATTCCTGATGTATGGTTTCACCTTTTATATGAACTTTTCTTATTAGAGTTGCAACCTTTATCATCTCATAAAAGTTGCAATACTTTGTTATGTGGGTCTGGAAATTTGCAAAATCATCTTTTTCGAGCATTTTCATGACAAAAATTAACCTATTCACCCATTATCATCATTACCAGGAATTGGTGGCATCGATTTGGGAAATTTAGTTAGCTAACATAATATCTAATTACTTAAAGTGCAATTAAAAAATAGCAATCTTATTGAGACAGATGGAGTACATAGTTGCTTATTAGCAATCCCCGTAAGTACATTGACGATAATAAAGGTGCTAACAAGAACTTTGATTCTATTAAATGTATTTTGGATGTTTGATAAGTATTAGTTATTTAATTATTTTTTAATCAAACTGTTCAAAAGAAAAGAATACCAAGTATATTCCATTATTATTTTTATAAAAAGATGGGTCAGTACAAAAAACAGCTTTTATAGAAATATGTGAGAATCCTTGAGTTGACGTGTCCATATACATTGACAATGTGGAGCTTTAATGCCAAATAGAATCAGATAGCATAGCTAGCTATCTACAACATAAGTGTTACCTCTCTTCCAAGAGTGTATCAATCAGAGGAAATAAGCCCCTCCTAAAATCTGTTCCAAGGACATGTTTCAATGCTATCAACAATTCCTGCACATGATAAGTAAAGTGTGTATACCAGTTCACAATGTGAGATACGATAGATTAAAGACAAACGGATCTAGGTCATGCTATCACCTTTCTAATAGAAACAGAGTCTGAACATGTCACAAGCAGGTTCACAAGGCTTTTACAGATGCTTTCTTCGTGTAGCCTAATATAATCAGCAAAGCTCTTCAAAAGGTAAGTCAGGAATGAGACTGTCTGCAACAATAGAGCCAGAAACAGATAAGTATACATGATAATACGAGAGATAGTGGTTAAAGGTTTAGGCTTGTAATAATTTCATTATCTAGGCTGTATAACATCCATACAGTATAGATTCTGCACACCAATGTATCAAAAGAATCACAAAAATATAGCGTGCTGAGCATCCACAGTGATTCCACAAACATTTACAAGCACATGAGAGGGTATAATGCTAGAAATATGGCTTAGGAAGGACGAATACAAAGATGATCACAAGAAACTACCTTAACTTGAGCCCCTTTCAGCTCTGTGAAGTGGGTCTTCAAATGTGGTGGAACCTTGTCAGGGCCTGGGACTGAGATAGCAGAAACCATCAATGGCAATAACTGAGGGATATTAGTCTGAACAAGCCGGTTGTACAACTGAAAGAGAAACATAACCACCAATGGACTCTCTGTCACAATCTTGAAAGACCTGGTACTTGGATTAAGATGTGCAGCCCCAGTGCTTGAGGCAGTAGATCCAACTTGATCTGAAATCTCCATTGGCTTAACATCTTCACTTCCAAGAGAAGGTAAAAGGTGGTGGCATTGCTGGAGGCACAACCGCACAACTTTCAAAGAAATGACTAACTGTGAGACTAAAGTTCTGGTAAATTTTACACACAAAGTCAAGGAAAGGCTGCACTTCAGTCTCTTGGGTTGGTCTGAAATTCCTCAAGAGATCAAATATGATGCGAATGCAAATCAATCCATTTTCCTCATTGTCAGTGGTAAGAACATGCATTGCAACTTTTAGCAGCTCTTGAACAAAAGGCCTCAGCACTTCACTGTGAGGAAGGCGATTAAGAATTTCAATAATAACGTTTCGCAACTTATGCTCAGAGTTGTCAACGAGCTGTGGCTTTGTCATGTGATATAGAATCCCAGAAAACGGGGGGAAGTAACACTTCAGGAAATTTAAGTACTCCCCTGTATGTGTAATCTCTAAACTATCCCGCACCTCCATCGCCGTTTGAAGCCTGTTTTGAATAGCTGTCACAGAGAAAAAGCAATAACCATTGACCAACACAAGCACTCCATGTAAACCAACACACTTTCTTTACATTCGACACATGAAAGACAAAAACCATACTATCACAAAACACAATGATAAATTAACCAATAGTTAACATAATTTCAACATCTAAACTCCCACTACTAGAGTTCATTCCCCCACCACCCTGTATACCAACTCTACACATACACAACTGATATTCCAAAAACGATGAATTAACCAACAGTTAACATAATTTCAACACCAATCACACGTCGTCGTGTGCGTGTGTAAAGCGAGTGATAGAACGCATACGGATGTCAGGTTCCATAAGATTGCGAGAATGCTGCTCGAAATTCTGAATAGGACTCATGACTGATCAAACCCTAGCTTCACTCTGAATCAACACTGAATCGAACGCGATCAACCTTCGTATTTGAACTTAAACTAGTTGATTTCTAGGGCAAATTTACAGCGAATTTTTGCTTCTTCTACTTGCTATTGAGATTATAACTGTACTAAATTAGGTTTTGCAGAGTGAATTTGGGGAATTAGAGGATTGATTCTAGTAGTTTGAAGAACATTGTGTGTGAAACGAAGGTTGATTTACGTGATCATTTCAAGCAGGTGTCGACATACTCGCACACGTTTCATCGACTCTCGTAAAATTTATAGAACGAACCATGTTTCAGTTTCGACGTGACGGGGGTTGTTAATGGAATGTATGGACGGTGTGGCTTAAATGGTCCTTGTGTTTTTATAGGTTTGTAAGATTGTGTCATTAACTTTTTAGTTTTGTCATTTTTTATAAGGGTGAGCGTGTGAGTTGTTGTTTTTAGACTTAGACGACGGTGTTGTTTTTCGTCTTGTGGTTTATGTTTGAAATGTGGTTTTAGCCTTTTTAGGATTTTAGATGTTCCTATTTGTATTGCTTTTACAAAAGATTACAACTTAGATGTTTTATTAGATATAAGAAAACATAGAGAGATGATAGAAAACAATAAATAATATTTAAAATTCTCTAGCATCCATTTATTAAGTTTATTAACTGAATCTGTTTTATTTATTACAGAATTTGTTTTACTATGCTTTCCTGATGTTTTCTTTATTCTAATTTCATACAACTAAAAGTGTGAAGAGAAATAAGAACATCTTGTCTAGTATGTGTTTGGTTTTTTCTTATTATTTGGTATCAAGTATTGCAAGTATATATTATTCAAGTAAATTTCAAGTAACTCTTAGTGTTAGTGGCTAAACTTCAAGGTGAACGGAACTTATTTTGTAAATCATATTTTATACAACAAAATCTTGAATTTTGTGGTCAACATCTAAGAATGAATGAACAGTGACATAACTATGATGTATTATTTAAAAGGGTTACTTTTTTTCAACAGTGACTTTTATTAGCACAAAAAATGCTAGCCAACAACTAGCAGAAAACAAACAACTATCGAGAGACAAAACATATTACAATTCATACTTTCTCCACTTTGCCCAACCTATTTGCTTCATTCCGACCTTATTTTTTACCTATAAGAAGCGTAGAGACTTAATTTCCATCATAATTCTCTCAATACTAACTTAATCTCCTGAAAAAGCTTTGTTATTTCAAGATTTCCATATGCTCCAGCATGCCATAAGAATAATCGCATGCATAAATTTTCTTTTGTAGCCTTCATCCGCCACGTACCAGTGTAATTTCATGATATCTTTAGCGGTAAACGCAAACACCAGGCTAATCATGCACCAAACTGAGATATTCTGCCATATAGTCGAAGCAACATAGCAAGCAAAAAAATATGATCAAAAAAATATGATCCATTGATTCTTCACCATCACCACATAATGGACATATTAAAGAGGAGAGATTTATATTTCTTCCTTTAATTGTATCCAAAGTTAGGATACCATCTGATATTACTCTCCTCCCAAAAACATTATCTTCTTCGAGATCTAATAGCTCCATTCAAACTTTTTAGCTCTTGAAGCTTCCAACCCATTGTTTAACTTTTTCTTGACAGAAGCAACTAAAAAATACCATCGTATCCGTACCCATAAAAAATTTGCTCCTTCCCCGACAAAATTTTCACATCCAAGCATCAAAAGTATGCATATGCATTGGTAAGTTTTGGTTGGTGTTGAAATTTCGGATATTGCATATTGCAAATTTTAATGGAATTTGACGCCACATATTCAATTGGGATCCAAATAAGTTAAAGTTAACCGAAGCATCACCAGAGAATAATGTGAGCACCATGAGACCATAGTTTCCATACAACAATTGTAGGAATAAAAATAAGAAAATTATGATTGAATTAAAAAAATAATAGTATATTATTAAGAATAAAGGAAAAAGAAAAAACACCTATTTTGGTAATTGAATTATAAATCGCCCGTTTTGATTATTTTCTCCACTACTACCTTTTTTGGAAGAAAAAAATCCTCTTTTTGGAGGGTTAAATAATATAATGATGTTTTTTAATATGATATTTTAATATGCAATTCGTATAAAAATAATTTAGCAATGGACCCAATGACCCCATGTTGGTGGGACAAATTAAGGTAGATTTGATGCCTCCTTTCAATGAATTCTAACTTGGTTATTATCATATAACTCATCATTATAAAAAATAGTTAAAAGGAATAAGATGGGGCAACCACCAAAACAATAAACATCAACTTCAATTAACAGAATTCTAGTAAAGTGGAAGCCAAGAAATGTACATAAATTTATCTTTTTATCTCCTATAAAAATCTTATATCCGCATTTCCTTAAGCATTCTCTCTTATAAATCATTCATGACTTCAATTAGTTCTAGACACCTTGTAGTGTGTGTTTTTGTTGCATGCATGTGGTTTTAGTTTTTTTTTTAATTTTTAATTTGGGTTTAAGAAGAAGATGGAGGAGGGATTGATTGTGAGAGGAAGGGTGGAAATTGACTGTCGACAGCCGTTTAAGTCGGTAAAAGAGGCTGTTATGTTGTTTGGAGAAAAGGTTTTAGTCGGCGAGGTTTATGCGCACAAGCTCAAAGAGGTTATGTTGCTTTCGGAATTAAAAAAATTGTTTTAAATTTTATGATTTTGTTTATTAAGTTTTGTTTCTAACATATGTTAGTTTTTGCAAGTATACATTAATGTTTTAATAAGTAAATGCGATATAAGGAAAACAATATTCATGTAATTCTGTTTTTATTGTTCTACTTTTGGTTAAGTTCTTTCATTTTGTCGTCATACTTCATGATTCGGTCACATTTTGTTTACGAATATTACATTACAATTAGACATCCTTCCTTTTACTAAACGTAGCTATGGTTGCATAAATAAAAGATTTACAATAAAGAAATTCAATGTTAATAATTTAACCTATACTTAATTGGCTGGCTACAACTTAATCAAACATTACTTAATCAAACATTTTTACTTCTTTCAATCATAATTTTCATTTTTGTTGTCAAATACAATTACACTTGCATAGTCATCATAGGTGTACCCTTGCCTTTCACTTTAGTTTGCTTTCTAAGATTGTACATTTTATTTGTTACCTTGAAATTTTTTTATTAGGGATATCAAATGTATATTTACGGCAATTGTGTCATTTATTATCCCTGACAGTGAAACTAAATGTTATGAATATCATAGTTTAAAATATTAGTATGAACTATTATTTTTAATAAATTAAGAAACTATATTTTCATTGCAACGAAAACGACTAATATTTGTTGTAGAATAAATAATGATAGGCGGAAAGCATTGCAAGGGAAAACAACCAATATGGAACAAAAGTTCAACCTGGTGACAACAATCAAACCCTAAAAAGTTCAGAAGAGGAGAAAAAATTGATGAGCTACTATCTAATGTCTCTCAAACAACAACTTGACGAGACAAAGTCGGAGCTCAATCAATTGAAGTCAACAAGGGCACCCAGTCCAAGTCGTTATATGCTCATTGACCCTGAGATAGAAGATATCAAATTTATCGATCAAAAACCAACTCAAATGAAGCCAACTATAGACAAATATGAACCCAATGATGATAACTTGTATGAACTAAAACAAGAAGATTCGGTCAAGTTTCAAACTCCTACAAGTGCCACACCAACCAAGGTGATTGTTGAAGTACCAAAGGTGCAAGAAAGAAGTCCTTCATCCTTCAAGATCAAGAAAGCTAAAAAGAAAACTCTAATCCCATCACTTAGTGGGATTTTTTCAAAAAGTAAAAGGTGATCAACTTATAATTATACTTCAAGAGAGCTTGTACCTTGTCACATAAACTAAGTTTTGTGTTTAAAACTTGGAACTTCAATTTGGTTTATTTCTTTTAAAGTTTATAATTTTGTGAGCTTTGTGTTAAAAAGAATTAGGGGAAAGTTTGCAAATTTAATGGATTAATAAACAAACTACATTGTTCTCGTTGCACATTGTTAATCTCTTTCTCAATTATCCGACTTGTATTGTGTTGGAAATTTGTGAAAATTAACACATACTAACATTTGAAACATTCCACTAATTTAAAAAATTAATCTTTTCTTGTGTTGTTTTCTAATATATGACGAGATTATGGAATACTAATTCGATAATGATTGAGTGAGTATTTAGTTAGTGATCCAAAATAATCATTCAAGAAAAATGTAATTCGGTGTATGAATGATCATCACTTTGGATTCATCATATCATTAGCCCGTTCTAAAAGATTATTATGGATCGCAAGTTGTATGCAAACACGAGTAACATTGAAACGACAAATTTATTCGAAAAGTTCATAAATAAAAGAGCAAATTGATTTTTATGTTCTCGAGTTTTGATCTGTTTTGCTATTTCCATCAAAAAATGTTTTTTTTCCTTCTGGCTCCCTGACTTTTTAAAAACATGTCATAATCATCCAATCTCATTAGTCAAATTAATTTGGGGTTAAGTAACAGGGTAACCTTGTCTCTACTGATTGCCATTGTAACCTGCACCGAAAATTCCTAACGACAATAAGACACCATCCCCTACCTTTCCTCCTAATTCGACATCATCACCGCCATCATACCCCACACGTGCTTCCATCATCGTATCCACCAAAGAACAAATGCAAATATTCATGAATATAAACTAACACAAACGAAAGTTTATGAACATAAAATGAATACAAATGATCATATTTTTTATTTAAAATGAATTTGTATTTTTTATCACAAAACATTGACAAGACATCAATAAGTATGTGACATAATTATCTGAATGTACTTAATATAATTAGCATAGACATAATTAACATAAACTTAAAAAGTTTATCACACTTTAACAAAATGAAAATTAAAATGGTTAGAATAAGAGATGTTGATCGACAAATATAATATAGTTAATATTAAGATTTCATAATTTTAAAGTTTATCTATACCTATACTACTAAATAATAGAGAAACCATGAATATATTTAAAATTTTATATTATTTTTAAGATGACATATGAAGAGTTGTAAGGTTTAGTATGTAATGTCATAAAATTTATTCCTATTATACCCCTTTAAGCTTTAAATACCTGTACTCTATTATTTTCTAATTAAATTTAAAGTATCACTATTATATTTAAGTTTATCTTAATCTATCTATATATTATACTACCATATAATACAAAATTTTTGACAATATTGTAATTTTAATCCATTTTTTAAATACTTAAAAATAATTTTGTTACATTTTATATAAGTGATTATGCATAAACAACTTTTTATTTATAAATTTGTTTATCCCTATAGTAATATAGATATATTTGATATTTCACATTAATTAAATAAAAAAGTAAAATGAGAGTTAGCATAATAAGAAACAGTTATCTAAAAACAAAGTACTAAAATATTTATACACCCGCCGCACCGTGCGGGTTTCACGCACTAATAACTAATAAAATAAAAATATAAAACATATAAAACTTAAAACCAACGAACATAATCAAATCTAAATGTCCCAAGATGAACTGATGAACATAAACAATGGGCCGAAAGCTCGAAACCGTAACTAGTTGATACAGTTTACACTAATTTAATTTAGGGGTGTTCAAATTCGGATATCCGAATTTCGGATATCCGAAAATTTCGGATAGTTAATTTCACTATCCGAATCCGAATCCGAAATTTCGGATATCCGAAATTTCGGATTCAGATTCGGATTCGGATATCCGTTCGGATATCCGAATTCAAAATTTTTTTTGTATTATTTAATAAATTTTATAAAAATATAATAACTTTTATTGAAGTTTTTATCGGATATCCGAAG
>BJCO01006360.1:0-10486 GCA_018326465.1 Flaveria floridana
ATATATATATATATATATATATATAACTATTATATAATTTATTATTTCAAATCGTGTAACTCACGGGGTATCTAACCTAGTCTATACTAATAAAGAAAAATTAAATTTTGGCACATGTTATCGTTTCACACTATCATTATCACATGTAATCTTCTCGCACCTTTCATATCACATCTCATTAGTATAAAAATATAATCATTTAATAATATTATTAAATGCTAAAGATCTTATTTATATTCTTTTCAAATTATTAAACATATTTTTATTGAAAAATACAATTTCTTTTAAAATAAGTATATATGATTCTTTTTAGAGTTAATTACATGAAAGGTCCATGTGCTTAGGCATGTTTTCACTTTCAATCCTCATGTTTGAAAAATTACAAGGTCGGTTTAAAGGTTTGTCAAAACATAACACAAAAAGTCCTTGACAGGGATGGCCGTTAAATTTTTCCGTTAAGTCTTAGTAAAATGATCAAAATACCCCTAAACATTAAAATCAATATTTAAAAAAGATGGGACCCACAACTTCATCTTCAACCTTAAAAATCTAACAATCATTATTCTACCAAACCACCACCACCACCACCCTACCAGACCACCATCGCTACCCCCCATCGCAGCCCACCACAGTAGTCCACCACCTCAGCCCAACTCTCTCTCTCTCCCTCACTAGTGCCCTCCCCTCCCTTCATCTTTATCTTCAAACAGTTACTGCAACCCACCACCGTAGCCCATCACCACCATTTCTTGATAGATATGTGGTAATAAAAGCATCACTCGTGACCATCATTACAGCCTAACCTTGATTGGATTCGAGGTGGCGACTCGTGATGTTGGAGATGTGGTTGCAATCCGATGGTGGTAGGGATGGTGGTAGAGTTCCGGTGGTGTTGGAGACGGTGGTTGCAAACCTATGGTGATGGATATGGTGATGACGTTTTAATGGTGTTGGGGATGGTTGTTGTAGAGTGGTGGTGGGGATAGTGGTGGCGTTTGGGTGGTGTTGGAGATGGTGGTGGTAGATTGATGGTGATTAGAGTTTTAAGTTTTCACAAAGGGTAGTTTAGTCATATTTTTAAAAATTAACAGAGAAAGATAACAGCCATCCACGTCGGGAACCTTTTGTGTTACATTTTGACAAACCTTTGGACCGACCTGTAGTTTTTCAAACCTGAGAACCAAAAGTAAAAACAGGCTTAAGCACAGGGATCTTTCATGTAATTAACTATTATTTTTAATACTAAGAATTTTTTTAGGTGACATTAAAAAACAAATTTGAAAAAATAGAATTTTTAAAAATCATTTTTAACAAAAGGTTTTTAAATTTGAAAGTTAAAAAAAATAGTGTTATTGCTTTATTACTTAAAGGTAGTTAATTATATGTAATTCAAATCATATCTATCTAAAAATTATAATATAATTTTTAAATATTAATTACTAACTATTAATTTAATATTTTAATTCAACCCGTGTAAAATACGGGTTTCTAAATCAGTATATAATAAAAGAAATGAGTTAAAGTCACATGGCGAGATTTTAGGCATCACGTTGCCACTTGACACATTCTCAAAAAACTATTGTCACATGTGTTTTATTAGTTTTCTTTGGAATCAAAATTACAATTTAAACTTATTCATAATTTTTATATTGACTTTAAAATTAAAATATGTATAACAAACTTTTATTAAATGAAAACAGAATCAATAATTTAAATAACTATTAAAACCCACAATTTATTCATACATTGAAAATCAATTCTCAAAAATTGTTATATGTTTAAAATACTAAAATCCGTCATTAATATATTTAAACAGCATTAACTTATAGAAAAAATAACGACCTTTTATATTTTATTATTACTATGCATTTAGTTTTAATAATTTATACAAATTACTATGCATGTACATATTTTTAATTGATTCAAAGTTTTTGATTATGAATTTATACAATGCATGTTATCTAAGTAAATAAACAACTAAATTATCAAATTTTTATTTATAAATTATATACTTTATTCAATATTCGTTTAATATTTTAAGGCAATTTATATCATTTTTTAGAATAAATTAATGTATATGATCCGTAAACACAAACATTTTTACAGGATACAATATACAATTTAAAAATAATCAAGTTTTAAATCATTATATTTTTCATAAATTGTTCAAATATACTAAATTGAATTTATTTTTCACATAAGACCAACATTTTACCAAACTACAATATTGTATCTTGAAAATTATTATGTTGAAAACATTTTGATTTCTCATACTTTGTTTCGAGATAACAATTATAGAGTCCGCTTTAATGTTATTATAGTAATTATTTAAGCATCACGTCAAATTGTAGCCATGATTTATTTTCTATTCATTACACTTATAACATTTTAGTTTAATATATAAAATCACATCTCATAAATTTTATAAAATAGTTTTTTAGTAAAATAGTTTAACACTCATGCAACTGTTTTGGCCCTATAACTAGTAAATTTAAAATTCAAAAATCTCATTACTATAACATTGATGATTATATGATTATCAGTATGACCTAAAATATGTAATTCTCTCAAAATGTCATAATTTAGAAGGATTAGATATTTTAAATTTTAAATTTGAATTTTACGTAACCCAAAAATATTTTATTCCCTATATAATTTCCCTAAATAAACGGTTTATACTATTGCCATAATTTATACTAGTTTGTTATATACAGAGAGATTTATATTCTCATTAAAATATATCTACAATCAATTTTGTTGTTCTATATTATCATTTTTGCTTTAACAATACTTCATTATGCGTGCAGCTGGGTGAATGGTTGTAGAAATTCTGTATATTTTACTATTTTTTCTGCATTATATACTGATATGATGTAAGACAGTTTTTAAAATCTAATTGAAGATAATTTTTAGACATGCTACAAACGTTTATAGTTTTGTTTCTAACCTTATTTTTTAATGTTTATCTTTTTTTATATTATCACATTATTTCTTTGTTTAATCCGCAGGTTTTTTACGGTATTCAATATCACTTTATTATCTTGATATATCATGTCATGATTATACCATCAAGTTCCGCATAATTCGATTGTTGAAGTTTCCAATGTATAACAATCCATCAAACTTTTACTCAATCGAGTTTATACTCAGAGTCAATTATTATTAAGAGTTAATTTGTTTTTTAAACAACCAAATTTTACACATGGTATTGTCAAAAAATACAATGCAATATAGATTAAAGCTGGTTATATTGGATGAGATTTTCAAGTACAACCTCAAATGTCGTATACAAAGAAGTTTTAGAGATTTGTAAACATATTGCGTCTTTTCTATGCATTTGAATTTCATGTAAATTTATTCCGTACATATTTTCCTAATTCTCATATTCTTATACATTACATACCTATATTCTCACGATTACTGTAATTTTAAATGTATTTAATGAAAATTGTATTTTTTTTTCAATTAGTATAACACACGAGTCGCTAGGATAGTTAAAGTATAAATAAGAAAGGGAGACAGAAGAGATTTTTCGATTGAGTTTCATTCCAAGTCTTTCTAGCCCAAAGAGAAAATTCTAGATAGATAAATTTAAGAAAAAATATGATATTGTAAAGTTTAAGAAAATTAAGGGCGTAATGGTCACTTCTTGAATTGTTTTCAACTAAATGGGTAAATTTGATATTTTAGTTGGTTTTTAAGAATATATATATATGATATTTTAAGTTTTGCTTGGATATATGCATTTCACAAGTTTATAAGGATATATGAAATTCACTACCTTTTCTTTATTTTTACAGCTGTTTTAAAAGTTTAAAACCACATTATATAAAAACCTTTGAACTGTTTAAAAAAATCTATTTAGTACTAGTGTGATTCTAGCTAGACGCATGACAGACCTGGTGTGCCTCGGGTCCATATGTGACACCGTAACCCTTAATTAGACAATAATTTATGCATGCCTTCTCATGTTGAAATTAATATTAATCCTTGATTTTCAACAACTATCAAACCCACCATCCAAATTGATGAATGATCACATGTGTTTGTCTACTTAATTCAGCAGAACATAAAAAGCTACAATTAATTTGCTTTAAGTTACAACTTGCCAGCTATAATGGAAGTTAACAGGATGGCGAAGATAAGAACATACTGACCCGCATTTTGGCATATTTTGTTGGCTAATAAGTCATGCATTAATATGTCACATACATACGGTGCTACACTGATAAACGATACTTAACAACCTTTTTTCAGTATTAAATACACCTTTACTTCGTATCCACACAATCTTAAATCTGTGGCTCATATCAGTCTAGCTAAACATGTGAACAAGTTGTTTGGCCCCCCGTCCCCGTATGTGACTCAAGGATCCAACAACAATTAACATAAGTTTGGTTTACCCTACAATGTTGGTGAACCTATCACCTTGTTTTGCACCCTTGTCTTCTCTCCCTACAACTCAACAGCCTTGTTCTGATCGATAATCGTCAAATTCGGTGCTAATATATACCCTATAAGCATATACCCTTTTCCTGAAACCATCAGATCACAACAAACAAAAAACTTCTTTAGCTTCTGCACATTGCAAACCCTCTTGATCTCTACTTCACAACACGTTAACAAAATGATAAGCCCCAAGAAACTCATCAGATCAGCAACACTAAGGCCGAAGGCGATCACTTCTCCAAGAAAGATTGATAAAGGTCACTTTGTAGTGTACACATCTGATGAGATACGGTTTGTGATGCCATTGGATTATCTTAAAAACGACATTTTTCAAAAACTCTTGATGGTTGCTGGGGATGAGTATGGGTTGCAGCCTGATGGCCCGATTAGATTGCCTTTTGAAGCCACACTTATGAAGTATATCATATCTTTGATAGAGAGATGTGTGTGTGGCGATCTCGAGAATGCAGTTCTAACATCTATAATTACTTCAGAAATGTGTTCTTCGAACTCGACCGTTCAACTAGAACAAAATCATCTTCAAGTGACAATTTCTAGCTTCTGAAAGGAGGTAGAATACTTCTATTTTTCTCAAATTATATCACATTAGATTGTAGCAAGGTTGTACAGACAGCTTAACTTTCAGATACGTGAACTTTATTTGTTTGTTCAAAGATGTTATTAGACAAAGTTTTACTCTTAGTAAGGTATTCATTTACCACAATATTTATGTTCTAGCTGACTTCTATGAAGTGTCCTTGGGCGTGTCTTTATTTCACCCACCAATTCACGTACTCAACTCACCACTTTCTCGCTTATTTAACTCACCCACCTAACTCACTTCTTAACTCACCAACTTGGCTCACTTTGTTTAATTTTTTTTAACGGCCAACTAATACCCAATGGCGAAAATGAACCACATATGCACGCGAACACAGGCAACACTGGGTAGCCAAACATTGACGGACCCAAGTGGCTCCGATGGGGTTCACACACACCCCATGAACATTTTATTTTGTTACTATAAATACGATCTAAAGCCGACCAACCTCCGGTAAATTTTAACACCGACCCGCATGAAATTTTAACGAAGACCCCAAACAACTCTTTACAACAACGAAGCAAGAAGCTTTTGACACTGAACCCTAAGAACTGTTACAAATGCAAACATATTATAATGTGACTTAAACAATTAACTATATAAATAACTAAGTTCATTATTATATTAATTCTTATAACTATAATTATCATATGCCTACTAACTGTTTAAAAAAAAGCTAAATTCATTACTCTATTATCTCAACTATTTAAACAATTAACTTAAAAATTACACAATTCTACAATTTATAATATTAGTGGTAACTAAAAGGATAATTAGTTCGATCACATATCATTAGTTCGATCACATATCATGTTCTAAACAGTTTGATCTTCATTGTCGTCCTAAGCCCTCAACTGTTAGTTTTTGTCAAAACTTGTTTATTTTTATAACCGGACCCAAAATATTCGACCCCCATTAACTAAATTCATGGGTCAACCACCGCCGTCAAAGCCCACCAACCATCAATTCTGGAGAAAACCCGTCACCCGAACACCCAATGCGGTAAAACCTGGCCCACCGACAACATTTTGTTGCCGGTCGGACGCGAACTCACAACCTTCCGTAGAGAAAGTCATGAGTCTACCACTCAACTAAAAGGTTGGTGGTCACTTTTTTAATTCACTTGCTTAATTGGCAACTACTATTGACCTATACTTAGCATAGCTACCGGTCTCCCAACATCCTAATTTAAGTCCAAGAACTAGACACTAATACCTAAATCTCTAAACTGAAGTTCCTCTACCAACTTGTCTCGTCTTATACTTAGGGAATATGAAGTTATTAGATTTACAGTAGAAACCATTGATTAACCACCCGACACAATGCAAAATTCTTAATAAATTAGAAATCCACAATGGAGTCTCAACAAATTCAATCTCTATAATGAAACATAAAATCGAATGTGCATCAACATCATAATTTAAGTCTTTTAAGTGCCAAAGCTATTGCAATGCTAGCGATCACAGGTGACATATACCTTACTAGTCGATGTTATCAAATGAATTCAAACGTGATTTGCATTGATCCAGAAGAAGATACATGTACAACCGATGTCGACAAACTACAGGAGCATATGCTCAAACTTAGCTAACCAATATTGACTAAAGATCTTATCCAAAAATATAGTATTTACTATATATACAAATAATGATACAAAATAATAATACAGTTAATACACCACCTCAGTCTAAACATGAGGAGGATGAATGCACGGACTTAACTAGAAACGACTAGCCCTTTAATAAAGATTTCTTCGTATTGAAAATCTGCTGGAACATGTAAAACTCAGATGCTCAAATCTGAACCTTTTCTCTAACAAAGTGAATGTCAAGTTCTACATGTTTAGTACATTGATGCAGTACAGGTTTCTCAGATAGGTAGACCATAGAAATGTCGTCACGGTACACAATGGTGGCATAACGAGCTAGTACAAATAATTCAAGCAATAAGTTTCTTAGCCAACTCTTTAAACGACCGCATTTGCCACACCGCGGTATCCGACCTTCAGCACTTGATCAAGAGATTGTTGTTGTCTTCAAAGGAAACACAACACCCTGAAATTGATCTTCTCGAGTCGGAGCAATTTACGTCCAAACACGCAGTATGCTGAGTGGATTCGGAGGGGAAGATGCATAAAATGAAGTCGATAGTACCTTTCAAGTAATGGAAAACATGTTTTAAGGAATTTAAGGTGTGGTTAATATTGAGCATTCATGAAAAGGCAAATTTGTGACAACATATGTGAGGCCTTGTAATGGTTAAGTATTGCAATGCTCCAGCAAGTTAGCGATATAGAGTACCATTCATTAACAATGTGCCACTTCATACACTTTCAAAGCACACTTCCATAACACACTTGTAAACCTTGTTTCCCAAACAAACTTCAAAACTCACTATTGAAACCCAATTTATAAACACATACTTTCAAAACTCATGTCATTATAGGTACTTAACATTTAACAATGCTATACATACTAAGGCAAACAAGTAATAAGCATGACTAACACACACAACATACTTTACCAACTAGTCAAACTTAATTATTATTTAACACAACTAACTACAACATGCATTTATTTAACTAACTACAACATGCATTCATTTAACTACTAAGATCGTTAACTTTCGTCCTTGATGGGCGATGATGATGCCAAACAAAAATGATATGCTTGTTGTTCTGGCTCGGTAAACATAATGTTTGTAGCCGTAACAACCTTTTATTCTGAGCCTTCAAACGTAATTGTCCTATATATTAAATCATGGATGAAATGAACAATAGGAGTGTAAGTTTTTATGCTTTGTTTACTGTGGTTTAATGCACTTACATGTTTTAAGACTGGTTATACAAGTTGTTACTTTATGTTTATCTTTCTTTATATAAATCCTAGATAAAATGAACAGTAGAGTACAACCGTTTATGCTATGTGTGCTGCTTCTTGATGCACATGAATGTTTCAAAAGGGGGTTGTTCATCTAGAGAACGCATGTGCATCCTCTTATATACACTATTGGGTTAAAGGACAATGATGATACATAGAATTTGGTAGGTTCATTTTTCTAACGTGGTAAATAAAATGTGTGCAGCTGCAACGAATCATCCATGAGCCTTTGGTCTTATTTTATATATTTAAAACAAAATTTTGTTTGTTTACGTATGGAACAAAAATATAATATTAGACTACGGTTATTATCACAATTTGGTATATATGAGTGACTTAAAAGGAAATGCCTGACAGAATTGGTTGGTGTTGATTGAACATCGCTGCGAAACACGAGTTGCTCTGTTATTAATTTAAAAAAGCAAATGAATAATGAACCTTTTTTATGTCTATGTTTTGGACATAAAACTTTTGGTTTGTTATGTTTAACTCCTAATTACTCTATAACTAGTTTACACAGCAAATGAATAGTATATTTTTTTTATTTTATTTTGGCCACCAAACTTTTGATTTTTAGCTACTAATCAATGCTCATATGTGTGTGAACAATTAATTTACAAATTACTCTATATTAAGTACTTTATGGTTAATTTACAAAGGAATGGTTAATTTACAAAGGAAAGAAAATGAATAGTAAAATCTTTTTATGTTTTACGAAATGAATAGTAAACTTTTTTATGTTTTTATTTTGGCCATCAAACTATTTGGGGGCGTTTGGTAGCCATTAATTCAATGGAATTTGAATCTGAATTTCATTGGTCATTATATTTGGTTGGTATGAAATCATTGAAATTAGAATTTGAATTCTATTCTTATTATTTGGTTGAGAAAGTAATTGGAATTAGAATTGAAATTAGAATTAATTCCCTCAAATTCCTTCAAATAAAGGATTTGAAAATCTTTCCAAATATTGAACGATTTCAATTTCCACCGGCCCCCCCGACTTCGATCGTCGACGCCTCCGATTGATGAACGCCGCCCCCCACCTCCGCCTACCACCTTTCCCACCGCCAATCGACCGCTGCATCCCCCGACAGCCTACCGACCGCCGCAGCCCCCGACCGCCTACCGACCGCCGCCCCCGACCATCAAGCGTCGCCGCCTTCCATCCTCGACAACCCCGACCGTCGCCGCCCCCAACTGCCGACTGTCACCCGTCGCCGACAGACCGCCGCCCCCCGACCGCCGCCGTCGCTGCCCACCGACCACCACCAACGCCGCACAACCTCGACTCCGTCTACTGCCACCCCATGTCTGCCCGACCGCCGCCACCCCTAACCGTTGACTTTCGTCGACCGCCGTTGCCGAACCGTGTCTCGACGACGGGCCTTATCGGTTGGTGGCGGCAATGTCGTACGATCATTTTTCCGCAACAGGCGCAATTGCTGGCCGCGGTCGATTGTCGACGGTGACGACGGCGGTAGTCGGTGGTATGTAGCGGTGATGATCGGTGGTCATTGAGGTGGTGACAGTTTGCAACGGGTGATAAATTCCAATTCCTTTATAAGTTTTTTATCACTAGAAATGAATTTAAAATTTAAATTCCCTTTATAGATTCTAATTCCTTTGAATTCCAAATCCTTTGAAAAATATTGAATTCCAAATATAATTCCTTCGAATTTCAATTCTAATTTCAATTCTAATTTAAATTCTAACAAATTCCACGAACCAAACGTCTCCTTAGTTTCTTAGCTTCTAATCTATACTCCTTATGTGTGTGTATGTGTATAACTAATTTACAACTTCTTACTCTATAATTAATTTACAAAGCAAATCAATAGTGTATTTTTTTATTCTAATTTGGCCATCAAACTTTTGTTTTTTTAGCTCATAATCAATACTTATGTGTGTGTGAATAATTAATATACAAATTACTCTATATTTAAGTACTTTATAATTAATTTACAATTATTTATAATTAATTTACAAAGGAGATGAATGGCAAACTTTTTTATGTTTTTTCCCACCAAACTGTTAATTTCTTAGCTTTTAATCTATACTTCTTATGTGTGTATATAACTAATTTACAAAGCAAATGAATAGTGAAAGTTTTTATGTTTCTATTTTGATCATCAAACTTTTAGTTCATCTTCTAATCAATACTTCTAACTAATTTACAAAGCAAATGAATAGTAAGATGACGGTGAGCAGGGGTGAGCATGTGTGACATCCGTCACCAAAGGTCCGTCACTTAACGTGTCTGATTTAACCTTTGTTATCAGTCATTCCTCATTTTGATAAACCAACTACGTGGATACCATATTTGCTTTGCTTAGTTATCCTTCTATGCGTGCTATCGTTGCTTGCCTTGTCATTATCTTAAGACGTTTCTCCAAGATTTGCCCCGTTAGCACTAAGCACGTCATTTTTATAATAAAATAGTTGTCACGAATAAGAACATTTTTAACTTATAAATAGCATTAATAACATTTTATCACCAATAAAACAAGACTAAATTATAACGTTTTCAACCGAAACAAAATTTAGGAACTCGGGG
>BJCO01006364.1:0-11584 GCA_018326465.1 Flaveria floridana
CCCACCCCTACCCCTACCCCTAACACCTCTTCTACTTCTTCTTCTTCTTCTTTAACCTTCACTTTAATTACTCCTATACCTTCTTGAATCTCTTCTTCCTCAACAAAATTTGTAAGTCTCTTATTCATTTATAGCCATCTTGTATCTATATATTTGTGGGTGTGTATATATATGTATATGTATATACATGCATACATATATGTATGTATGTATGTGTATTGAATGATCATTTGTTATTAGAGATTAAATCTATGCATGCTGACATTTTCTGATAATAATGAGCAGAAGCATAGACACTTGTGCAGCTGTATGGCTTGTTGAATCTTTATAGAATTCTCTTGATAATTTTTCATCTGTTAACAGTATGCAAATGCATATATAATAGTGTATATACATGCTACATGATACATGAATATGCATATGATCTTATTCTTGTTGTTATACATGGGTTTTCTTGAAAATAAGTTTTGGCATTTTTGGGTGCTTTATATCCTTATTTATTTTCTTTTATAATGTTTAGAATATTTGTAGTATACTGCAAAATATATTTGCCATCATCATATATCATATGTGATGTACTGAATACACATACAATAATGCTTTCTGTATTTTGATCTAAATGTTTTTTTTCTTCCTTTTTCCTCACATATGATCATTCTATTTAATATATTTTTTATCAGATTGTAAGATAGATTTGAATGCATGTAAAAACATAACATCAATGTTGAATAACCAAGTACTTTAATTAATGGAGTGTACAATTTGCTGGAATAATGAGTTTGTAAGATTTCCTTTTCTTAAAACCAATCATGTACGTTGATTACATATATACTAAAGTTGTTATTGATTTAAATGTGTCATGATTTGTTTTTGAAAAACAACATCAACTGGTCATAAATCTTTTGATAAAGAAAATCCAATGGATTATTTTGTGTCTTTATACTCAAAATATATTACGGTTACATTTAATAATCTATAATGTTTATTATTATTTTAAAGTATTGTTAAAGATACATCCATTTTGTTTAATAACATAATTGGGTGAATTGTAGCCAAAATGAGTATTTGTTTTCTGGTTATAAACCAATAACATGACAACATGAGTTGTCAAATCTTGATTGCTTACTAAACATGAGATTTGTGTGGATTAATGACAGAGGAAGAAGGGAGGGCTGTGATCTTTGCACGTGTCCCAATAATCTTCTCCATTGATCAACAGGAAAGATGTGAGGAGAACAGAAATGAAATTATCAAACTTATTTTTGTATGGTTATTATTACCCTTTTATCCTTCTTTATTTAGGTACCCAGAAAACAACTCATGAAACATAGCAAAGTTGATTGATTACTAATGACTGATTGACTTCTTTTCTTTATATATAATATAATAGTATTTTAATACATAATACATTGACATTCTTTTGTTTTCTTGTGTTTTTGGTTGGTTATTTGGTAGTTTTTTCTTTACCATGTGTCATGTTTGGTAGTTTTCTATATCAGCTGTAGTGTTACACCCTAAAATTCCATAATTGAATTGAAATAATATGTCAAAAAAGTATAGTTTACACATTATATTGAATGTAGGAAAAACACGCTAGCTTTTAAATTTTGGCAATGTAAGGTGGCATTCTTCTATAGCATTTATAGATATTAATAAAAAGCAGAGAAAAAGCCTCATTATTTCTGTAATTAAAAGGAGCTCTTCAAAATGTATTATGTTTGTCCTAAAAGTGTTGCTACTTTTCCTCCACCTTTTCAGCTGATAATTCATCTTTTCTCAAATTTATCATCATAAAGTTAATAAACAAGTATTAAAAAAACAAATATTTGTTGAGAAACACATATTTGTAACCTTCAAAGGCGATAGAGTGACAAGAATTTGATTTTTATAGAAGAAGGTTTAGTTTCAAATTCTACTTTTACCGATTTTCTGCTATAAATCTCTTGAAAGTTAGGTGCGAAAAGTTTTTGTAAATCAAGTCGCCATAAATTATGTTGTTCACATGGGCTTTTGGCAGTAACATATTCTATGCAAATAATGGTCTTATATGCTGGATAATTGTGCAACATTAGTTATATATGAAGTTGGATTAGTCATTCCTCAACGACATGTATGATGTAACTTTATTCATCAAAACTACTCATTTCATGCAAAATATGCATCTAGTTTTGAGTTTTTTACAAGTGGTAACTCACATTTTCTATTCATTTCATGCAAAACATGCATCTAGACATCTAGTTTTGAGTTTTTTACAGGTGGAAACCCACATTTACTAATCATATCTTTAAATCCATTCATTTTGTTTTTTCATAAGACTTTAACCCTCAACTACTTATGAAATAACATATTTTCAACACACTTTGATGCGGCTAAACCTCATGTCAGTTTCTACATCTTGAATAAAGATAGGACGACAATAGCAACCATGAAACATTTAGAATAAAATAAAATAAAATAAAATAAAATAAAATTAGATTCGGTTATGAAAACCATCTCTAAAACATAAGAACGTCCTCAAGTTGCTTGTTATTGGGAAGTTTGATTCACGCAAGGCAGTTCACAAAATTTTCTAGAATTATTAATCATTTACGTTTAGAGTGATGAACATTATTGTAAATAAGGTGAAGTATGAGTGGGTCCATGTATTAGTTATGGTCGTTATTCAAAGGTGGTAGGAGAAGAGAGATCAAGTGTCAATGTTGACATGTGAAATGCTCATTCTTGTATGGCCAAGTGCCTTAGAAGACATACAACATAATTGTTGGAATGAAAAAGGGGATGCTTCCACGAATATAATAGCTTCACTACTACTCCATGTATTTTGAATAAACAAACAAACAAACATACCCAATGTATCCCGCTGAAGAGCAGAGTCTGGGAGGAGTATGTGGTGGCAAGTCTTTCCTCTATCCTGAAAGATAGAGAGACCGCTTCCGAAGAGACCCCCGACTCGTTAACGTATTTTGAATAATGATATTTAATTAATATTAGTTGCGTTTAAACATACTGGGTATGTTTGTTTGTTTGTTTGTTTTTGATTGTCAAATAATAATGATAATACAATGAAAAGGAGATTTATAGATAATAATCAATAGAATCTCAGATCATATAGTGATGATAAATACACGATTAGGTTTTTTTGTCTCCTATTGTTTGTGGGCACAGAATTCATTTGCGTTTAATCATTTTAACAATTTTTAGTAACAGAGGATTAAAAAAATGTTATTATATTCAAATGCAATGATCGGCCAGGTCAGTCTACACAACAATTTCCCAGTTCGAATATCAAAACCTAACAGTGAACCGAACCATTTGGATCTCAAACAGTCCAGACAAATGGACTTGTTTTGGTTTCGGGTAGTTCGCTAGTAACCACATTTATTTCATGAACATAAAAGGGTATGCTCATGTATAATATGCTACACATTTGATGCATAGAAAAGTCTTCAGGATTTGAAGTTAAAAACTAATGGCTTTTAAAACTAAAAAGGGTTTAATTACACCGAAAAATTATGTACTTCGATGAATCTAGAGCATGTCATGAGTTGGCTTCTACGATGATTAAAAAAAACTTGACAAAGCTCTAATGATGTCTTCTTTCTTAAGGAAGATCAGCCAAGTGAACTACTCACATAACACCACCACCACCAACCACCATCGATATCCGGAACAAATTAGCTAATAACAGAAATGGTACCTATTATAAATCATGATTTTTGTCATTTCCATCAGTGACACCATTGATCGATAGCTTATGCAGCTTCATGTATCTCTGGGTCGATTCCTGAACTAATGTCATTATCCCTATGGAATCTGAAACTGGAGAAGGTTCTTCTTCCCGTTCGGGTTGCATATTCAGGTCAATATTTTGACTTTTGAAAGACGAATTGGATGTTTTTTCTCTATTCAGATCATTTTCAAATCTTTGACCAACCCCTGTTTTGTGTTCCGCGTTACTACTTTGAGTATTTCGCATCTGGGTATAGCGGATGATGTCAGCATACAACAAATGAGTTGGATTCTGCACTGAATTTCCAACCTGTTTGTCTGACTGTGTCTGCATCATTGGGGGTGGTGGAGTAGAATGCTTCACCGCTAGGCAGACATTACAAGTGCAACTAGATTTGTGTTCGCTGCCACTTGGCGGCTGGATGCAGATGACACACGTGCAGCCATCTTTATGGCGGGGGTGTCTTGTTATGGCCTTCCCATCATGGTCTGTCAAGTCATCAAGCGCAAAAAGGCCTTTAATAGTGTTGCCTGATTCTGGATTTTCTGATTATTCAACACACGCAGATAAATTAGCAAAATTATACAAGAAGTCCATAAATACTGGTCAGAAGTGACTTATACCGTGATTAATCATGGGAAGCATATGATCAAGATGCTCTGGTGTCGGTTCTTCCTCCTTTAAACAGAGAGATCTGGTAGCCAAATATGGCAGATAATGAATGTACAAACTCTTGGTATAACAAAACGAAAAATTCAATCAGTATCTTAGAAGCCAACTTACCTAGCATTGTCGGTTGAAAATTCTGTAGGACTCCCTAAAACAGGCGCCTCCTGTTACATTTAACAATCTCGTCAAAACTAAAAAAGAGGATGCTGCTATCATGATTTTGACATCTGATCAAGATGGGGAATTTTATGTTCCGGTATAAACAGGTGGGTTTGACACAATACCTTTTGTCCACGTCTAACTTTTTTAATAAATAATTAGTGCACAAATTATAATTGGAAACGATGTTGTTACAATATTAATCTAATATCTTATGTAAAGTGATTTAGGAGGCTTGTATGCACTGAAAATACAATATTTGCAACTTTCGAATTGTTTTCTTTTCAACTAAATATTCTGGATTGGACAATTAAAAAATATGACATTAAATAGGCCGGAATTGCAATGTGTAGCTGCCTATTACCTGAAAAACCTCTATTTCAACACCATCAATCAACACAATGGATGGAGAATTAATATGAGGCGGTCGTAACAATCCTTGAACTTGTTCCAAACTGACATTGAGTTGAAGCATCTCTTCTTCCATGACTTTAAGGTGTTTACTATTTGAACACATTTTACCACCCTTCTTCCTTTTAGCATGACTACAAATGTTATCAACTTCTGACCATTTGCCATCTAAATTTCTCGTCTTACTATCAGTTAGTGTTTCTTCATGTGCGGAAACCCTTGTGTTTGTTGTTTCATTGCCCTGCCATCAATGAGGAGCATTAGACCAATTTCATTACGTAGAACTTAAATATAGCTTCATTCTAAGGAAAATTATGTGGGTCAGACGGGTTAAGCCATAGGTCATACAAGTCAGTTTGGGTCAGATCTAAACACTTAACAGGAAAACAAATATTTTGTTAACAAAAAAAAGTTATTTAGTAGCTTTCAAGAATCAAAATGACACATTGGACGCCTTTACCCATTTAAGCTGTTCCCTTATTACCCTTTTAGTGATTAACCGGTTTGAGCTAATAGAGATAAAACACATCCCAAACAGACTCATTCATAAGTAATAGCTAAATAATTAGAACCAAAGATACTCTTGTAATATATTTGACAACGGATTAGACCTAACATGCATCATTTAACTGTTCAAAAGTAGACCTACCTTGTGAGATGGAGATACAAGTGAAGCTCTTCTGAATCCCATGATAAGCTTTCCTTCAGCCTCCAACCTACTAAATGTCACTGAACCAACATAATGAATGAGCAACTAAAATATAAGATGAGGATCACCATTAAAAATAAAGAAATAAATGCCAGAATAAATCTAAATTTTTAAAAGTGGCAAATGTGATTTACCTGTATCGCCAGCTTGCAACTGCATTGATTGTATACAGGGAGTGACTCCTTCTAAAACATACATTCTACTATTATTATTGGGCCAATATCTATATTGTAACACCCAATCCTTTCCCTTCAAATCTTGGATGACAAGTGGATAGCCTTCGGGCTGCGAAATTGGAGGCAGGTAAGCCTGTACAAGAACCATAAACAAATTAGATTGTCACTATGTATACAATTACCAAAATCAAAGATCTTCATATCACATGTTTAGTTAGTACAAAAGCATATGGACTAACCTCTGCACATTTCTTTGGCAGCACCAATCGACCTATCTTCCCTGTATCACTAGCACTCAACACTTTCTCAAACAAAGGAGTAATCTTGGCATTTGAACTATCACAATGTTAAGGGCATGATTTGTGATAAAAACCAATGCACCATTCAGTGTTACTAACCACAAATCACTTGTAAACAAACTAGAATAATGAACAATGGCATACAAAACAGGATACTCTCCAGAGAGTTGTTGGAGTTCTTGATCTGTGAATTGGGGACGGTAGCGGGAAAATAGCTTATGGCAGGCACGTGTTTCGCTTTGAGCCTTAGCGTTGTGGACCTGATTTTCAACAGATGGACCAGCTGCATTAGTATTAGAGCATCGTTTCCCTACTGATGGCAGAGGGCATAACAGTTGAACATGAATTCGAGATGCTTTTCCCTTTTCACTTTTTTGATCATGTGTTGCACATGTTTCTGGCAAACTAAAAGGGGTGGCATTTGATTGGAAGAAAGATCGGTAAGAATCATCTCTGAACAAATCATGTTTCCCATCATACTGGATTCCTGAACAAAAGGGTGGGTTAAGTGATCTTATTCTGGTGAGAATTACAAAATTTTATAGGCTTAATTTTATAGGATACAATCTTACCAGTGGCTTGGGTTCTATCACAAATCATTTCTGGTGCACTGATCCGCAAGCTGTCATTCACAAATCTCTCACAAGGATCTGTTGTACTTTGACTCATAGAATAGGATGTCGACTGTAATTCATGTTGACTTTTAAAAGAATTGTGCAGAATGGGTGCTTGCCGCCATGGTACAGGACCTGATCCAGCAATATATCTCCAATTATTGGAAGAAGCATCTCTAACTCTTTCAGCAGGTCCATGGAGAGAGTTATAAGCAGAGGGCCAAGTAGGATTTGGTGTCTAAAACAATTAAATAATACGACAAATTAAGAGAATGTAAATTTGTGTAAGGTGTCCTCTTTAAATGATGCGAAGTCTGTGTAACCAAAATCAACAAGTGCGGATGATATGTAACTGTGCATACCAAGATGTATTCTGTTTTTGCACAGTTGAGACACTCAATGCCTCCAGCATCCAACAATATGAACATGTGGAATGACACTATGCATCCACAATGAATTTGCTGCAAAGCAAAACTTCCTAATATTATAAAGGACTTCACGTACATATATATGATACAAACCTAATTAGTCTTAAAAGATTTCTAACCTTTCCACAAGATTCACAACATCTCCAGCCAGAAGCATTCATGTGATATGTATCACAGAATTTTCCATCTTTAAATACAGAACTACAGTCAATTGAACATAATCAGGGTGTTCTTTATATAATTAGAAAAAAACAACAGAAAGGGAAAACGACAAGAAACAAAGTAAAATGGAAGCACCCAATCACAAGAGTTTGCGAGGGCAGTCATGTATATACCATAGAAAATGTAAGGAAACACAAGCCATGGTTATACTTTCAAAGATCATAAACTAATCTTGGCATCATAATTGATATATACATTCTATATATGTACATGGTTCCTGATGTTTCAAGAAAATACATTGTTGGAATACATTATCCATATACATCATGCGCATATAACAACTTCCCATAATAGCGCTGATCGCCATTACTAAAGCTAATCCACGTAGTAGTCTTTGCTATTGAACCCTCTTATCGGGTCCAGAGTCTTTACAAACTTAAACAAGGACCAAACAGCCTTTGGCAAGGCGGTGCCAAGGTGCACTGAAAAGATGTTCCTACCAAGTGGTGAGGATTTAAGTCTATGGTGGATAAAAGTTGTAGATATAGGAGTAGGATTATAGTGTGTGAATTAGCCATCACAAAGAGACTTCTTAAACAAAAAAACATCATTCAAGAATTTATATATCCAATTCGTATTGGGTTCTACCTACAGAAGAGCTTAATTACCATATTGACATACAGTCGAACAATTTTGCAACAAGACACAGTTCCTTACAACTTTCAGGTTTAAAACCATGTGTGCACTAGACAGAATGTTCTTCACAAACAAATATCCTTTAGAGGTCGAAAAGCCAACCACATTCATACTTTTCAGGATCATGCAGAACCACAAACCTTCAAACTAAACTCCTCAATTAACCTTCAGTTTGCCCAATAACAAAACTCTTCCATTCAAAATCGCTAATCACTTAATCCTACAACATTCTAAATCGTTACTTCCAAAACCTAACTTCCACAACAAATCACCGGAAAATCATCCAACCAACTTACGAAACAAGCAACAAGCCAACAACAACAGCACAACAGAACGAAATAGCACCGTATCTTCCAACAACAAAGGCAAAATCAGCAGCATTCTATAAACAACAAGGAAGAATCAACTAGCAAACAACTTACGCGCATCGATCGCAAAGGTCAGCGAAGTCTCCGGTGCGGCAAAGCCAGCCTTGCCTAGGGACTTCCATGGTCAGTTTACAGCTGGAATTGAAGCAAACCTTGAGTGAACCAGAAGACGAAGCCATCAACGGTGAACTCAAAACTCAACCAAATTCCGTCACAGAAAACCTAGAGAGAGAGGTGTGTGTTGAGTAGCGACAGTTAAGCAATTCAGTCGCCGATAAACATAAACCATAAAGACGAAAGTAGAACCCTAAGATGGCATTTCGCAGCCTGTTATGGTGATTGCGTGAGGCCAACAGAGCTATGGTTGCACAGGGTTTAAGAGAGAGAGAGAGAGAGAGAGAGAGAGAGAGAGAGAAAGTAGGAGAGAGAGTGTGCGTCTTCTGAGTGTATCTATAGGCTGCAAATATGTATAGAGAGATGTGTGTATATATATATATACGGGACTCATGTGTGTCAGGTTTTTTTTTCTAAATTTTAATGGATGTGTAGATAGAGAACTATATGGCCCGTTCATTTTGTAAAGTATTTTTATTTTAAAAATGGGTCTTGGGTTGTAACTCTGACGTCACGTAAGTTTGTTTCAAGTAATTTACGAGTAGAAAAGACTAATGTCTATTAATATTAAAAACAAGTATACGTGATACATTTGAGAATGTTTTGGGTTCTAGTTCTATCTATAACAAAATAAAAGATTTTAGTTTAGGTCATTAAGATGTATCAGTTTAAAGTTTCAAGATTTTAAACTCGAGTAATGAAGATGATCGGATGAGAAAACGGTCTTCAATTATCAAAATAGTTGTTCTGAAAATATTTGAAGTAAAAGTAAGATAAATTTATTGTTTAAAAAAAATCTATATATAAAATTGGGTTGTGGTTTTGTATAACAACAAAGTTATTTGAAGTTAGAGTATTAATCATCCCCTTAAGATTAGTAGTAAACTAATTATAATATGGAGTTTGGATGAGGTTGAATAAATGTTTTCGTTTTCATTCTAAACAAATCCAGATTGCAGACGCTCCTTACATAGAGACTTTACTTTTTGATGGAGATGAGCATAGAGACTTTACTCCATTTGAGAGTTAATGAGTAGTCCTCTTTGGTGACACTAGAATCACACCCTTACATTTCATTTGTTCATTTGTAAACACATATTTTAGTTGTTTGAACTTGTGATGATGGTTATCCTAAGAATCTATGTGTTGCTGAACATTTTATTATAGTGCATGTAGAAATATTATGCAACACGGGTAGACAACTTCGTGTTTGAGCTCATTTGGGAAATACAGAATTGAAGGATTCAGGTTTGTTTAAGCTCGACTTGATTTGACCTTTTTTCATACTAATGTCGAGTAGCTTAGCTTATAAGCGGTTGATCTCATTACACCGTCTAAGTCCTATGGTAAATTTAGCAACATGTCTTATAAATCATCCTAAAATCTCAAGATTATTAAAAAAATTAATAACATGTAATAAGAGACCTCCTAAATTGGAAAATGTATTTTATTACCCTCTTCAAGTTTATCTTCCTACTGTATATAGGAACAATGTCAAAATAAGTAATGGCTATGGACTTGAACTTTCACTATCACTATCTAAACCCCACCTATCGATATGACTTTCTATTTATTAGTGTTTTCTTCTTCTTATTTTTTTAATACAAATCGGAACATGACTCGTTTACTAAACATGTTTTAGTACTACCAGATCCGTTTATTAAAAGGATTCACATATCAACTAAAATATTAACATGTTTATTAAACAAATTATACCTACGACCCAAAAACTCATTATTTCATATTATATAAAAAAAACTAGAACTACATCTTATTATTGCCTTAATGTTCTAGGTCACTTCCATACCATTACTTGTCCTACATAGCTAAGAAAGAGAGAGCTTTCATAAAAATTGGTCGTATTTGTGCAAATAAGTTACATGAATCATATGCATGTTGTTAAAGCTAGAACAGAACTAGACCACTCGCCGGTTTGATTCACGTGGATTCAACGATCGTTTGTCGAGTGGCTGCTAACCAATTTTAAGTAATTATTTTAAAACAAAAACTTTTATAAAACATTATTAGGAAAAGGGTTTAATCTAAAACAAGGGGAAAGGGACGACGGTGGTAGTGTTGGTGGCTTCTCTCCAATAACATACCAAATCCCTCCCGATACTACTTAGCTTCGTCCTTCTGATCCCTAGCTTCCTCTCTTGTCCTTCTTATTAAATTAAAAAAAAGTTTTTTTACCTTTATTTATCTCTTCCATTATGCATAAATCTACATCTTTAGTAAAGTCTCTTCGTTTATTCTGTCCGTCTTATGTTGCTAATCTCTTTAAGTTTTATCCGTACCTATCTTTTTACCTTTTTTACCCTTCTATACCATATTGGTATCAGAGCAAATGTTTTTTTTTAATATCAAAAAGAATAATACAAGCTTCATATTCTAATGGCCTATTTTTGCCAAATAAATTTTTTGAAGAACTCTCTAACATTAAGAATATAAGAACAACAATTTGCTTTGATAACAAATAGGGAAGAGGTTGTAATTCTAAATATTGTTGATTAATAGTTAGTTTATTATTATCTAGTTGTTTATTGTCTTTCCAACATATGAAGTATAAGAAAATCCTAAAAGATAATTAAGGATAGAAGAGAAAAGCTGAGGAGTCGAAATTAGTAATAATAGAGTTCACTCAACCCCCTCGGTAAGTAAAAATCTTGAATTTTTAAATCTAGAACTAGGTTTTGACGTCGCGCGTTGTCGCGCCTATGCGAGTTTTAATATAACCCTAAACCAAAATCAAAATCAAAATCAAAATGAAGGTTCAAAACAACAAAATCAGTAAAATACACAAAGTAAAACACACCAAAACTTCACATCCATAACACACCACAACATACATAACCTAAAAACTAAATCAAAGCCCAACACCCATACAAAACAGACAAAAATCAAAGCCGCAAGAAGGTGACACGGTCCAAAATAGAAAACAGACGAAAATCAAAGCCCGCGAAAAGAGCAAACAAAAGTAAAACCCAAACCTTAATAGCGAGAATCGTCAGGGTATCGATAACGAAAGAAAAAAAGCAGGAACCCGGAG
>BJCO01006369.1:0-16048 GCA_018326465.1 Flaveria floridana
TGATGATGGCACACGGGGATGGCTACTTGGCGGGCAAGACTGACACCCATCTATGTTTTTGACAATACTGTTGTCTTGCAATTCATGCAACTAATTATTTTGTGATCTATGAATTAGAATGTATTGATTAGCAACAGTATTTAAAATGAATGAATGGGTTTTGTTAAAATTAATTCCGCTGCTTATCTTTATAATATGTATGTTTTATGCTGTGAATGACCAACTGTGAGGTGCCCGGGAACGGGGCCTTACAATAATGATTAAAAGTTAACAAGCATGATGCAACAATTGATTTAAAAAAAGCAAATAGGATTCAATAATTGATTTCTTATAAACAACTAACATAATCTAGAGATCAAAAGTCAAAACAAATATTCACATGTACGTAAGTAAGAACTGTAAAGTTATTAACAATTATAACTTCAAATCAAAAACAAATTAAATAACAATTGTTCTGTCTTACAAAATCGAAACTCAAGCACTTAAGCAAACTAGTGAAGAATAGAAGAAAAAATCGATGGAGATTAGATAGTAGCGACTTTTCATTCCCACATATGAGATTCAACTATCGTGCTATCTTCCAATGGTGATTGTGTTTTTCATCGACCATGAACACTTGAGTCATCCGGAGGCCCTGTTCAAGTGGGGGCCCCAAGCCCTAGCTTCACCTGCTATAACTCTTGGGCCGCCCTGGTTAAGACCTTAATTAAAAATAAGTATGTTATAAAACATCACATTGAAAAGGTTTTAAAAGGAAAAAAAACTATTAGAAAACGAAACCATGAAAAAAACTGTAATGAATTTGTACATTTGTGCTTCAATGACATGTATATTATCATGCAAAACTCACTTTTTGGAAAACAATTTTATAAAGCTCAGATAAAAATAATCACAACTCAATGACATATTCATAATACTATAAAACATAATATGTTCATAGTATACAAATGACACAATAGTAATTTTAGTAGATTAATATTTTATTTTAAAAACGATATACTTTTAGCTTGATTTGTTTGCATAAGAAATGACTATCATTGACAATGACTAAATATAAAAAAACATGATCCTGAGTATAAATATTAACTTTCAATCATCAACATGCCATCACTATTCACTACTAAAACTCTATTCACCAAAATACAACAAATTAATACTAACACAATACAATACACAAGTTTTACATCCTCTAAACCTGGCATATAAATCCTCCATGACAATTGACATGTTTTAGGGAGAGAAAAACCTTTCAAGTTTGTAGTTACATTCTATAGTAAAAAAAGCTAGAATCCATAGCTAGAGGGGTATATCTGACACATCTAAAAGTAGAGGGTGTAAAGTTAACTTCTACTAGCTTCGAGGCAACTCTAGTTAATATTCCAATATGGCCCCTGCAAGAGAGAAATTACAAGCCTTACGCCCCAAGCATCCGAAACCCCAATTTCATCAGATCTGCTCAGCCCCTCCTCCGCCGATCACCACCACCGTCTCCGGCAGCCTACGTCAGCCGTGAAATCTCACTCTACACCTCTCAATTCATCGGATACTTCTCACGGTTCGTTTTTTTTATTATTCTCAGTCGATCACACAGATGCGTTAATTTCACTTATAAGTTATAAGCTGTTTGTTTACCAGCATTCGATTATGTTACTGTTCGATTTGAATTAGTTGTTTCGAATTTTGAAGGATTTGAGGTGTTAGTGTTAGATCGCGAATACGGATATACTTTTGCACTATTTCAGTTTGTTCGTGTTTCGAAATTGTATCAGTATGTTTGAATCAAAGTAGCTTCGGTGAACGTATATAGTATCTAGGAATGGCGATCTGTATGCGTCTCGTAACTTTTTAAAAAAAAAATTAGGGATGGATTTGGACTATTGGTGTCGTACATGCTTAGAGTTTTACAGGATTTGCGATTTTGTAGTTGTTTTTGATGATTATGAACATAGTATATCAACATTCAACACAACCAAATACATAGTGTCACTGAGTTTTGCTGTATATTTAGTCCAATTTGATTGACGTATACATTCCAAATTTGAATACTAACGTGATAACAAAATTAATTATTGTTTTGATTTAGGAAATTAACACTTGTTGGATGCTTTAGTAGTGGCATCGTATGTTTTTGGCCAAAAATGAGACTATAAACCCAATGTGCAGGGAAGAAGTTTTAGTTAATGAATCAAGCTCCTAGCAAGAAAAAAAATCATCTTTGTTAATGGTTTGGGTACTTCTAAAGACTATATGTGTAATATCAGAAGTTGAAATTAGAAGTAGATTTGCATAACCATAGCTATACCACAGTCTCTTAAGTATTCAGTCAACTGTATTTTTAGGGGGAAGTATATCAGACTTGCTTTTTTTTTTAATCTTCCTAGAATCTGCTGTAAGCATGCATCTGCGTGAAGCTGCAGTGTAATAATAATTGTCTTGTTTTATAGGTCCTTGAATATGTATGATCCTCTTGGAAACCCACCTGGAGGGGCAAGACCACCATCAAATACACCACAAACTCCTTTTGGGAATCCATTTTATGGTGCCAGTTCAGGATTAATCAGAGGTGGACTTGGTGCATATGGAGAAAAAATCTTAGGTTCAAGCTCTGAGTACGTGCAAAGTAATGTAAGTGACACTGCAACAACACTTTCAGTGATATAGTTATTTTTAAATTGCTCCATCAGATCTCATTGATATTGATTTATGTGAAATGTAAAAAAAGAGGCACAAAGTAGTCTCTTAAGCAATAGGAAGGGTATATCTTGAACAATAGTACATAGTGTAGTAGTGTTAGGTGATTTACAGGTTCAGTGAGGGTGTTACAAGAATATGATAAAAAGGCTTTTACCTGTCTATACACCAAATGCATGGAGATAATACTAAATGCAAGTTTTGACTCAAATTTAAGAACGAGGGAGTAAAGAAGATTGCATTTGGCCATTCATCTTTTTCTATGTATCATGAATTTGTAACATAGCGTGCACAAAAGTTAATGCAATCAGGCTGCTGTTTTCTGCCTTGTTAACAGCTTCCTTTGGATCTTATAACATTTTGAAAGCACATTTGGATGTAAAAAAATATTTTTTGGGAGTTTGCACTGCCACAGTTAAATCATACTGTATTTAGTGGTTTTGTTTTGGACGAAGCTGTGAGCTAGTTAACCTTGCTTTTCAGAAAAATAAAACTCATTTGGATGCCACTAGTTACCAACCATATAAACTGACGTGACACTAGGGGAATGAACCTTTACTGCTCCATCAGTTTTTTTAATGTGTCTTTTCACATGTTCTCTCCAAAATAAAACAAGGATTTTAGGGATTTTCACGTTACAAGTTTTTTTTTAACTTCATTAGAATGTATATCCCTATTTTAAGTTATTTGATAGAACTATTCTCATAAGCAGTTAAATAAATGTCTCAAAATACGTGTTTTACATCCTCCCTGCACGGTAATTTGGTATTTTCTATGAACTCTAGAAACTATAACATCTTTGGATGTTTTAGTGCATGGCTATCAATATTGTGCTGTTTGATTGTATTTGATTCAAGCAGAGAATGCTAACCAATGGATTAAATAGTATTGCACAATACCTGACACCCTATATACCTTAACTAGGTGTTGTTTTTCTTATTACTAGCATGTATAGTGATTGCATACTTACTAGCATTTAGCAGCTACATGAACGAGCGGTTTTTGAATAATTACGCTAGGACCATGCTATGCTATGCGCCTATGCTATATATGCAAACATACGCACACACTCAACACACTTGGAGCCGTAGGTCTCTATGAGAGCAGCCTCTCTTTCCCTTGAAGTAGAGGTGGAGCTTGCTCTCGTCACACCCTCCCCATACCCTACAACTAGCTATGCTATTAGTTGGATTATATCGGGTATGTTTGTTTGTATGAACAAATTTTTTTTTTGGTTATTTGGTGCAAGTGTACCAAACAAGAATGGTAACAACATGCGAAATGCGATTGCCAATCAAAATACATGTAAATAATACGATAACTCCAAATTCCATCTACGAACTGTCATATAATGATTGTTTTATTTGGAACATAAACTGAATCATGCAAATGCAGCTTGACTTTTTTGTGAATGGACTACACTTTATATCTATGTTGTTAAACGCGAGCCAGGTGCATGCTAGGCCTCAGGCGAGGCAAGGTTGTTGTGCCTAAGATAGACACAAGGTGAGGGCTTTCAGAAAGCACACTTGGGGCTTCGCTCCTGTCTAGGCGCAAGGGGAGGCAACACATTCACGTGCCTCAAATCTGACAGTTTTTTGCATTCTTCTTTCTTTCTTTCTTCTTCTTCTTTTTAAGCGACTGTTGATTATCATTCTCTTCTAAGGACTTCACCGATCCCCTATAAAGGGGTTTGGGCTATATTTATTCTGTTTTGGGCTTTTTGTTTTCAGGCGTGTGCTTTTACACCTTGCACCTAGGCAGCAGATATGCCCTTGTTGCCTTAAGTGCACCTTGTGCCTTAGACTACCTAGCTTTATATGATAAGCTTTATGCTAGACAAAAAACCAACCTCTTGTGAGATTGTAATGTACTTGGTAATCTTAACTGTGTAATCAATCTCACATGTGATATGATGTCTGTGATTTTAAGGTTGTATGTTTATTTCTTTACTGTTCTATTTGTTCACAGATTAGTCGATACTTCTCTGATCCACAATATTATTTTCAAGTCAACGACCATTACGTGAGAAACAAATTGAAAGTTGTTCTATTCCCTTTCCTGCACAGGGTAAGTTTTAGTTTATTATCATTTTGTTGGCCTTTATTTCCTTCTTTCTTTAAGTTATAAATATGTCATCTACAGGGTCATTGGACAAGAATAACTGAGCCTGTAGGGGGTAGGCTATCATATAAACCCCCCATTTATGATATCAATGCCCCAGATTTGTATATCCCATTGATGGCTTTTGGTACATACGTTGTTCTTGCTGGCTTCTCATTGGGACTTCAAGGAAAGTAAGTATCATCTTTACCCTAATATCATAATATACATTCTTTTTCAGTTACGTTGAGGCAAGGGGAACAGATTTTTTTATCCGTAGTCTATATTCAACACAACTAGCAAGTAGCAACATCGATGATTTTTACTAAAGATGAGCGATCAGGTGCCCTGCTGTATGCATCGGCCCGTTTGCCAAATGGACAGGTCATGTGGATTGTGGGTTGGGTAACGGATCAAAACTGAAAAAAAGAACAATTACAGGCTAAAATGGGTTGGGTTGGTTTGGCCTGAAACCTTTTTTTTCAAATGTTTTAGCTAGTTTTAAGTAGTGTGTCAAATATGATTATATAAATATCATAATATCTTTATGGTATCATATTTTTTTAATATAATTTGGAGATTTTATGAATTTATAATAATAATATTAATAATAATAAATTATAGCATAGCCTCTTTCTCTCTCTTTCTCTAACAATTATTGTTTTGCAGGTTTACCCCAGAAGCACTGAACTGGCTCTTCATGAAGGGAATAGTGGGCTGGTTTTTACAGGTTTCACTTCTAAAAATGTCATTATTTTCATTGGGTGGTGCAGAGGCACCTCTGCTAGACATTGTAGCTTACGCCGGGTACGCCTTTACTGGATTATGCCTTGCGGTCCTTGGTAGAATCATCGTATCATACTCATACTACTTCCTCATGCCCTGGACTTGCCTGTGCATGGGAATCTTTTTGGTGAAAACTATGAAACGTGTCCTGTTTTCCGAGGTTAGAAGTTTCGATTCCAGCAGGCACCATTACTTGCTATTGTTTATCGCTTTAGCACAGTTTCCTCTTTTCATTTGGCTCGGAAATATCACCGTTAATTGGCTTTTTTAGTGAGTGTAATAAAACTGTATTTTCTTTCAACTTTTATGGCTCCCTAGCATTTGATGTTATGCCACCTTGCAGCAGCAAGCAAAATAGGCAACTTTTCAATTTTCAGATCTGTCTTCTTTTGTTTTGTTTTGAACTAATGGAGAATCTATTCTACTTATACTTCTTGTAGTGGACTATGTAAAAGAAGGTTCTTTGAAGAGTTGCATATTTGTGTTTGGACATTTTTAGATGTGAATGTACTTTTATACATTTGAATACTGATACTGATATTGATACCAGGGCGACTTGGTTAGGACATGTTTAGGTAGCTTATTATAACAACTTTTATTCAATAATAAGTTGGTTCCGAGGGTTTGTGAGATCGTGTTTATTCAATTATATGTAATTGGCGCGTGAGTCCCTCTAACAGCGACTTTTATTGGTTGGCTTTTAACTTCTTGAAGACTACTTTGCTTGGTATCCCAATGATTAGTAGGTTTGGAAACTGACTTTCAATGTTACTAAAAAAACATGTATTTGTGATTGAATAATAAAATTTTAATAGAAACAAAACTAACTTTGAATGATAGCATTGGATGCCTTGAAAGAGAGTGTGGATTATTGTGGGAATAATCATGAGTGAGTTGACAAATACGATGCTTTTGTTTAGACAGTAACCATAAGACAACACACTTATAAAAGGTAAAATTGTTTTATTAAAAAAAAGTTGGATCTTTGATAGTGAAAATTCACACACAATGAATATAGATGTTTGGGTGTAAAAGTTGTATTGGATATTGAAAAAGGACGTGTAAAAGGAAGGAAAGAAAGGTAGGCTTTTGTTTGGGTTGGTGGCCACTAAGAGTAAGTGGGATCAATATTAATTCAACTCATATCTCATAAAAACACAAGAACACCACCACCTTTTATGTTATATATATGGTTAACTAGTCAAATGAACAAATCATAACTTCCAAGATACATATAATTAATAATAGAATTCAATCTCCAATGTTGCTTAATTAAAAAAATGAATAATTATCATACTAATACATTTTGTGAAATCATATTTAACTACTATATTACGGGGATTTGGCTAAACTTAGGCTATGGTAAAGACTAATGAGTGTATTTATATTATCGTTAAAGACTATTTGATTGTAAAACAACAGTGTCATTCGATTATTATCATCCGATAGTTAATATCATCTTTTAGATGTTATTATTGAATTAAAATTGTCTTATTGTTCAAAGTTAATTTCTTAACTAATTGTAAACCTGACTCGTTCTTTTATAGTACTACATGTTAACTTGATCTCTTGTTTACGACACTAAACATGCTTATTTGATTGACATATTCTTACAACACAAATCACTAAAACCAAAAAAAATTCATAAAGTGTGAGAAAGAGTATTTTGTATGGTTTGAGACTTTTACGATCTTGAATGTAGTATTTAGGGGTTAATTATTAACGATTGCGTTAATTGAATGTGTAAATAAATTGATTCGAGTTTAGCTCACAGAACTCGAGTTAACTTAGGCCTAAAAAAGCTCTAGCTCTGCTAGTTACGAGCTCCATGGCTAAAACCCAAGGTTCCTTCACGAGAATTTTCATATTCGACTCATATTCGAATCATTTATTATTTATTAGCTATTATATATATAATTATCTTATACCTATTTATGATTATGTATACGTGTATACATATCACATATTATATTGCCTACTTAATTTTATTCATATTCTTCTTTAATATTTGTCATGTTAAATTAATTTTTTTATATTTATATAAATTTTAGGTTTGAGTATTATTAAAAACCAGACATATAAAGCTTAAGTTCAAATTCGCATATTAAATGGATGATTATTTTAAGCTTAAGCTAGTTTAAACTCAATTTCATCCTAATTTTTAAAGGATCACATGTAGTTCTAGCTCTACTTGCGTTATGTCAATATTGTTAATCGCAATACAGTGTGTTTGAATTCGGTAGAGAATAAGATAATAAGCGATAATCATGAAAGAAGCACTCATAAACATGGAGCCTAAATAGTCACCCTTTCAAGATTACATGTCACTCAAAAGCTAAGCTACAAAATCTACTTTCTATCATTTTTAATATGAAATAAGAAACCAACCAAAAAGTATATAGATTTTTAAAGTAATTATTTAAATAAAATGGACAAACAATTTGTTTCCAGGCTTTAAAATATAAAGTTCATGTTGTTTGATTGTTTGTTGCAAGCAGGGCGGGCTTAATATTTTTTTGGGCCCAAATCAAACTAAAAAAATAAGAACCTTTTAAATATCGTAATCTAAACAAAAATAATCTAATTAACTTTATTTGAACAAAAGCAATAAATAAAAAAAATTTAGTATATCAACTTAAGTTCTTGATAGTTGATTTCTTTTAATAAAAAAAGGCTAGACGAAGTCGATTAAATCAATCGGAGTATAAGGAACTTAGGAATGATCGTTTGATTTATGAATTATGTAACTGTGTTTCTTCAATAACCTATCAAATAATCAAAACTTTTATTGGTACTCAACTATCAAGTGTTATTCCTGCTTCAAAATTTCATTGAGCCATATAATATCAAAACTCACTATAATATTTTCTATAAATGACGTCCTTATTTTTTGAGGGCCCAAACTCATTGCGTCACAACTTACATTATAGAGCCGGTACTGGTTGCAAGTTCACAACCTCACAAGTCACAACATATGCCTATGTTTCTACTTCTTTTGTTGACTTTTGTTTGAAACCGAATTTATTTTGTATTTTTATTCCTATAATGAGTCTTATTTTTGTACTTAAACACCTAATCAGATTTTTATTTATTTTTCAAAACTTTGAGTTACTATTCATGTTATCCTTTTCTAAAAAAATTAGGTTGTTGGTGATTTTAATGTTATCAAGGTTATCATAGTATCATTAGATTCAAGTTAAGACAAAAATGTGTAGGAAATTACAGTATCTTCCTATTCTAATAAAAAGGTATCTGGGATGACACGTGTCAACACCACAATCATTCTCACCAAAATTTTCCCGCCTCTCTCTCTTATTAAATAATTACCTTAATTACTAATAATACTATTTAACACTTTTTTAAATTTAATAAATTAATAAAGAGATCTATTTATTAATGTTATTTCTAAATAAACAGTTTTTTTATAAAATAATAAATTTATTTAAAGCATAAGACTTTTTTTTAAATACGAAATATTTAAAATTGGTATTTTTAAAAAGTTATTTTTTTAAAACCAAAAATAATTAAATTTAAAAGTTATAATAAGAAAATTTTTAAAAATGACATTTTTATACGGTTTGTTTTAGAACAAAACGTTTATTTATTTTTTTTGAAAAAATATAAAGTTTTAAAAAGTTGATATCACTATTTTATAACTTACAGTCATTTCTAATACATAATTTCAGTGTTATTATATCTTAAAATATTATTTTATAATTAATAAATTTTGTTATATTAATTTTTTACTTATTCAACCCGTGTAACACACGGCTTACTATAGCTAGTATCATATATACCCATACGAACTTTACATGAGATAGATGTTATTAAAAAGTTTAACAAAAAGACATATGAAATTTTCATCACAACACAAATTGTGTCGATTCTCATATAAGAATATATGAATGTGCCAATGTGGTTGGTTGGTTAGTAAAACCAAAACCAATACACAAGAAGAACATCAGGGTGGCTTCACCGTTAGGATCTCTAACGCGAAGTAAAAATCTCAAGTCTTAATTTTTTTTTTTTCACTAAGACATCTATAATTAATTTATTTTTTCCTTTTCAAACAACCAGATTCGTATTTTCGATTTTGATTTGACATGAATAAACTATTCAACTCATTAATTAACTAATAGCTAAAAAATAATAAACAAAAATCCAGTTTTAGTTTTAAATTACTATTCAACTAATGAACTACTAAAAAGGAATTTAATCAAATACTTTTACACATTAAATAAAAAAATAAAAAAATAAAAAAAAAACTTACGAATTACTGAACTAGTTTTAAATTACTATTCAACTAATGAACTACTATACAAAATGTTTTTTTCGTGTGAAGTGTACGAAGTTTGGGGTGCAATTACCACGCAAGAACATGTAATAATTATGCAAGAATGATTACATATATAAAATTATTTACAAACCTCGGGCCTAATAATTTGAAAGCATTATGCTCATGTCTAAATTTTAAAAATAGGCCGCCTATGATGCAGATTATATTCATGGACGGGAAAACAGTGAGTATAGGATCAAAATATTAAATCTCCATACTCCATCAAGAACTACAGGGAGTATAGGATCAACAATAAATTTAATCTACAAACAAACAAGCAAACAAACAAAGATACTCAGTATATCCCACTAACAAGCAGGGACTGAGAGGGGTAGGTGGTGGCGAGTCTTTCCTCTATCCTGAGAGATAAAGAGACCTCTTCCAAACAAACCCCCGACTCGAAAACGATAGCAGACGGATCATAGAGCATACAACATATAGTTATATATAACATAAGAGTTTAGAATAAACATAGACATATTCATAAATATATTCATAAGCATAATATACATCATTTAAGAGTTTAGAATAAACTTAATCTACAATAAACCAAAAATCCAAAATTGGTTAATTTGTTGGAAAATTAAAAGTATATTTATGTCATACTCATGGAGTCATGGATGTGTATGCATGCATGTATGTAGAGAGAATGCCTCTTATATACAGACTCATAAAAAGGAGTATTTATTGCTTTCTTGAACATAGAAACCTTGTTGGACCAAGTTAGGAGTGTGTTAAACAAGTTAACAGTAATTTTAAGAATTTTTTAAAGGATATATTTTGTCGTAACATGCATTTTAAAAGATTTAAACTCTTAACTAAAAGTTAAGAGTTTAAATCTTTTAAAATACATGTTACGACAAAATATATCCTTTAAAAAATGCATTCTACATGGAACTCTTAAAAGATTTAAACTCTTAACATTTGTAATGGCCAATTGTCTCAAGAGTTAACATGCATTTTAAAAGATTTAAACTCTTAACATTTGTTTCACTTTATACTCAAACGGCCATTTAGCTTGCAATGTCCATTCTACATGTTTTCAAACGATCACTTGTAGGTGGTGTGGGATTAGATTGGGAGTGATGTGGGTATAGTTGACCCCATTTGATAACCATCAGATATGTGTTTAGGACCCTTATAACAAAAACTAAACCATGTTCACGCAAGATTCGCTCACACCCTACTAGTATAGTTGCAAGACGTGTGAGTTAGGTCGTGCAACAGGTTAAACGGGTACATGTCAGAAAGTGTCATTTTAAAAAGTATAAATTTGGTTGTGGTTCAAACGAGTTTTGATTATAAAGGATCACCTTAACATAGGTCGTTTAATAGAATATCAAAATGGATTCACTCACTATACTTGGTTTCATTATGACTAATGTTGGCAGATGCAACAACGATTACAACTATGGTAGCAAAGACGGTAATAAAAGGTGTCGATAACGGTAGTGGATACGATAGTACCCACATATAATAGAATTAAAACTGTTCATAGATTGTTTAAACTTGATTGGTAATATGGGTTGACCTATAATTTCAAAGTGCTATCTTGCTTATTGTCTCAACTTGCCTACTTGGAATAGAGAAATCAACATAGCAGTGACTTCAACCACCAAATACATGTATAAAATTATGATATCTACATCATGCTCGTCATAACTTTCTTTAAAAAATGTTATGATTGATACATAAGGTTTTGTGCGATAAAAACAAACAATGGAAAACTTTCAACTTGTTAACAGTGATTTTTTTAAGGTACTCTTTATTTGACCAAGTAACGACAAACATAACCAAACTAACATATGCTAATGTTAAACCCTATTAGAAAGTATGATAAACATAACCAAAGTATGATATCTACAAAATGCCAGTTTCGATAGAATTAAATTGACCCGTAAACACATATTTTCTTTCCCAGATTCTTAATAAATGAATCATAAGTGTTACGTTCACTAGCTTATAACCGTGTGATATGGACAAGCTATCCTTCATGACGCCTATATACAATAATAACGCAAATGATAATAATAATAGATCTTTCAACCCAACTTGCTAGCTTTCATTTTCTCATTACCAAATATATTATCTTTCAACTATTTCGAGACTTGATGAACCGAAACTAAAAGTAGTAATTATACGGGTCACTGGTATCATATGAGCAACAAGAAAAGAGAGAAGAAATTTCCATCACAACACAATTTGTGTTGATTGACTAATACTCATAAAAGAATGTATGAATGTGCCAATGTGGTTGGTTGGTTGGTAGAATCAAAACTGTACACAACAACAACAAGAAGAAGCTATGCAGATTATTCGTGGACAATAAGACGGTTATTCTCATGCCCGTTGCTGTGAACCACAGGAAGCATAGGATCAACTCTCCACACTCCATCAACAATGAATTTAATCTACAAAAAATGGCCAAAATTAGTCTAACTTGTTAGAAACCAAAAAGTCTGTTTATGTCATACTCAGGGATGTATGTATGCATGTATGTATGTAGAGAAAATGCCAGTTACTTACCTCATATTTTCCTGGATACAACTTGAGTGATGTAGAGAAGATGCCTGTAAATGTTTTCTCCATCTTCACCTGCATTGTTGCTAATCATCATTCAATTCTACTTGCAACATGTGGATGATCATGCATTTTGCCACATTAAAGAAATCTGTATGTTAATCGCGCAGACCAAAGAATTTACAAAAGGGTACCTGATTAGTCCAACCGTCAAAAGATCCAACTAACAGAACTTCTGATGCTGAATGGGTCCAAAATATGCAGGTGGTACGAAGAAGCTTCAAAGTTGCACGAGCACTATCGATTCTCCTTTGTTTCTCCTCTACTAGTTTCTGTGTATCCCTGAAATCATATGCACAAAAAAACAAGCACAGATACAACTGTGAACATCTTGTAATTTCACCTAATAAAATTAATGGAGAAATAGAATGCATACATCACCGATAGTGCCATCTTTCCTTCTAAGACTGCTAATTTTGCACGTATTGATCTCAGTTTATCCCCAGCCTTCATAACCTCATTTTCCCGGAATTCCCACACATCTGAAAGCTGCTGCAACTCACTACCACGGCTTTCATGAACCTAATCAAGAATTTTATCAACATAAGTGAAGTTCATGCATATAGCGGGCCCCTGCGCCAAGCTACCTAGAAACCTATATGGTTCTAACTTATACAAAATGCACTAGCAGAAAACTATAAATAGCACAGTGAAAGGTAAAATTGTCAGATATAAACACCTTGTTTCAAGTATCTTGAAAAAAAGAATGTTGATTTCAACTGCTTAAAAGTTGTTCATGGAAGAATTGCTGACCTCTGGGTTAAGTGTCAGGGTTATGGACCTTAGTGAACGAATGGCAGAGGATAGCTCTAGTTGCATATGCTGAAGACGCGATTTGATCTTATCAGGGTCTGAATCCACATTAATATTATTATTGTTATTATGTCTCTGTCTCTCTTGGAGTTGTGAATCAATCTTAGCAGCTGCATGTGATATAAACAAATTAGTAGATGTGAGCAAGCATTTTGGTGAAGACAGATGTAAATCATTAAGACAAGCACATCAGAAAAGAAAAGACACTGAAATTCTGCATGTTACGTGTGCATATCTTTCTATGGTCTAGTCATTCAACCTTTACAACAAAGACTAGAATGAACCAAGTAACCGACACAGTTCATATTCTAGATACACATGTGCACAAATCAAAATACTAGCCGATAAGAACATAACAATCAAACTGAACTGAAACCAAATTCACAAATACAAAGTAACATTCACATTAAAACGAAGTGGCAGCAACACGCATTAATGGGGTTAACATGCGAGATTAATCTTAACATTGAGATAACTTGAAGCATTATGGTTTGGAGGCAAACAAGATTCACAAGGAATTGCAATATGGGAATAGTAAATCTTGAATAAATAGAGTATTAACAACTCACCCGCATCAGCTGACGTGTTAAAATCTATAAAACCACCATTGTCAGTGCTGGCAGCATAAGTACCATGCTTGTTTTTCTCCATATGAATATCAAATGACACACTCCTATGTTTCTCCAGTCTAGTCAGTATACCTTCTATTCCTTTATCTTCTTCAGCTAACATTTCACTGATCAAAACAATTATTTTAAAGTCAATTTAAAGTATTATTTGCAAGTAAACTTTGAACCCATTTTCCATCAATATGTATCAGGTTTCTCTTGGTTAATAAGCAATAGCATCAGCACAACTTTAAACACAAACAAGCATCTAAAACAATGAAAGCAAAACTTTCTGCTACATAAAGATTCTCAAGGAAAGAAGCATGAGAATGATCGATTCAAAGAAATAATTTATGTACAATACTACGATACTACGATGTTCTTGCTTTCTTTACCATACCCTCTACATCAGCACATATCCTCAAAGTTAAGTGTGAAGTAGATCAGATTTGTTGAAAAAGGTTCTGGCAACAGATTTCTGGGACAAACATTGTTGCCTAGGGCCGGGGTCAAGGGGAACCGCGCCTTAAGGGTTGTCTAGGGGCACTGCCACTATAAGTAATACTATAACCAATCACGCATTCTGTGTGGGAACTTAACCTGATTCATCTGTCTTTATTGTTTTCTTTTCTTGTGCAGTTGTGTGATTCTATACTCCTAGGTTGTGTATTTGTAGAGATTATATTCAATTTCTAGTACTTTCTTTATCCTATCTATCATTGCATTTGTATTCAAAGAACCCCAAATCAAGAACTTGTAAGAAAGACAAACAAAATTAACAACAAGATTCTTACAGTGATCTGCCAGAGGGTGAAACAGACTGTTGTGACGAACTCGAAGAGCCCAAAGACAAATCACACACATTATTCCAATCTTGAAACCCCTCAACCCTAGTCTGTAACTCCCTAACATCATCCAACTCATTACTCTTGAAATCATCTTCATCCTCCGAACAATCCCAACCCAACGCCAACCAACCACCTGTCTTCGCAATGGCATCCACTAAATCACCTCTCCCAGCATCCAACAACTGTTTCTTAGATGGAAACTCATTTGGGTTCTTTGAATTCTTCATGAACATCAAGATTTCTCTCTCCAAATCCAACTCTGCTTCACTATCCAAATAACCTTCGCTAGAAAACCCACTTCTTGTTCTTGATTCTTTCAAATCTTTACACCCACAAACCCCGAATCTTTTCACCAAAATGAAGGAAACCCGTGGGCTAATCTTCAAATTGGCACTCAACCCAGTACTTGAAACTACAGGGGAAATCAAATGACGCACAGTTGAAGAGGGTATAATCGACACCATGGTTCAGGCATTTCATCGAACAGATGGTGTGTGAGGGTGAAAATCTGCAGAAAGATTCTGCATTTGCAGTAACGTAAAGATTATGGTGAGTGAAGAATGCGGTTGAGGGCTCGAAAAGAGTGAAGAAAGAAGGGTATTTGAAGCAACGAACAATACATTACACCCACAAGAATCAATGGGATGAGTCGACTACAATTTAATGGACGGTGTGACCGTACACCGTGGAGTAAACGTTTGTTATGATCTGAACAGCAAGGAGTTCATTTAAAATGGGTCTTAACCGATTTTAGTAAGAAATAATATTTTTTTTCTTTTTAGAGTTGAGTAAATTATAAATTTTATTCTTTAAATATTATTAAAATTATGTATCTTATTCTTAAACTTTGATAATTACACTGAATGTCCCTTATTTGAAAGTTTTTTACGTTATGTGTCCTTTACACTAACTGAAGTTAACTTTTTCTGTTAAGTTTTTAGTAAAAGACTTTTTTACCCTTACTATTCAAAGGACAAAATCTGTAAGTTATACTTTTATCTTTTATTTCTTTCTTTAATATTATTACTTGTTTTTCTTTTTTTTTCTTATCAATTGATATTACAAGATTATCTTAAATATTATTAATTAATTTTAATTATTTTGTATAAATATACTTCTATTTATAGATTTAAATTTATTATAATTATTATTTGTTCAATTTAATTATTTACGTTTCTATTCAAATCAATAAAACTTAGAGAAATCATAATATTTTTTAAACTAAAAATAAAAATACATAATTACCAAAATTTAATTAACTAGCTTTTTACTCGCCACACGTT
>BJCO01006374.1:0-12751 GCA_018326465.1 Flaveria floridana
ATATATATATATATATATATATATATATATATATATATATATATATGTATATATTATGTGATGTTTTGTTAAATTACTTGTTATAATTATTTTGTCCGTGATCAATGTGTTTTGAGCCAAAAAGTCACACCCAAATCTTTTCACACTTCCGTCAGGATGTGACAATACCTATGTGTTGTATGCCCTATAATCTACTTGCAATTATTTTCGAGTCATGTGTCTCTTTGGAAGCGGTCTCTCTATCTCTCAAGGTAGAGAAAATACTTGTTACCATCTACCCCTCACAGACCCTTCTTTTTAGTGTGATATACTGGATATGTTTATTTATTTGTTTGTTTAATTATGAACATATCAAGATTAAATATTCATTATGAACATATCAAGATTAAATATTCAAGGGTGGAGAACAAAAAATAATCCAACTATCAAGGAGAGATAACATCTGAACTCAACTGCGAGAGACAAAGATAAAGGGAGAATCGGCAAGTAAGCTTTTTCATTTATTAGTTGCGATTGATTATTGTAGCCAGAAGAACAAAAAGAAAAAAACTAGGAAGAGGAGGAAGTAGGCAATTAAGATGGAGATATTCAGAGCTTTTGATGCAACAAATAAAAAAGATTGACACTTACTTGCTTCTTACATCATCGAATGGATTAATAGAAGGAAAAGGTGAAGCAAAATCAAGTATGCAAGCTAACACATTTCATACTTGTGGCCAATATCTATCGAAAGCAAGCAAGCAGGCTATTAGGTGAATTAATTTTTGGAGCAAACACCAAAGGATGTTGGTGAATTAATTGAAGCAGTCTCATACATAGGTAAGAAGATTTGTTGGTGTGCAGAAGACTTTAGGAATGAGTTTCTTTTAAGGTTAAGCAACCTGTTCAGCAGGTGAATAAAATTATCTCGCACTGTTTGTTTTTCATTAGACCGACGTTTAAATGATAAAATCAAGGATGGAGTTTGATCCACAACGGTTTCTCGTCAACTATAGGCTTGTTTGATCTGGAGAGCTGGAACAACAGGTTTGCAAGGGAGTTTGATTAGTTCATTAGCATGTTAGCAGGTGTGATCGATCAATGACGTTAGACAAGTTCGCTCGTAATCAACAAGCATTTTGAAGATAGGATCGACAGGACTTTTCTTCCTCATCAAGAAAAGAACAGATTAGCAGGCGATTAGTTCATTGACAAAAGTAAACCAACTGGAGGGGTGAGAAACAAAACAACATGGTGGCAGGTTTTCTTTCAACGGTCGGGTAAAAACAGGAAAGCAAACTTACTTTCTTGACTGTGCTTCCTGCCTTTGGATCTATTTTTGTAATAGTGGTAAGACTGTAGTGTACTGTAACAAGAGAAAGGAAAGCAGGTCAATATTCATGATAGTCTACTAATATGTATCTCAACGAGTGAATTAGTTGAACATAGTTCAACTCATTTTGAACGAAATGAGTTTTTTAGCCAGAGGTGGATGAGCAAGTGCTTTAAGCAACCCTGGAAAAAAATACAAGTCAATGAAGTAGGTTTGGTTTCATATACATTGTTGTCGAAAGTAGGGTTCAAATCGAGAAGATCTAGAATGCGGCAAGGGTTGAGGTCTAGGTCCAAGAGAGGTCGAATAGATGAACATTTTCAAACAAATATGACAAGTGAATATAAATATCAATATTAAAGGGCTTAATGATGAATTTTAATCTTGATATGTTTATTTGAAAGGTTTAATTTGAATAAAGTAAAATATATCAAAGAGTGAAATAAATTTTTTTTAATTAATAAATAATTATCAGTTTTTAGAAATAGATAACTATTTTATTTTATTGAGTTTGTATTAGACTAGGAGTAAGTTTGTTTAGTTATTTGAATATTTAAATAATATATAAGTTGAGTTCGGATTTGTTCATGTCTAGTATAAATATAAGTTTATATATTCTGCTTTATTTGTTGAGTTCTTATTATTAAGGGAATCAAAGTATATTACGTCAAATCTACGTGTTTGCATATATTTCCGTTTTAATCCAATTGGTTATACTAACACGACAAACACGTGTTCTATTTATGAGTTTTAATAGACCTGAAAGAAGTTCAATTATACAAAATCAATTTTTTTTGAACGGCAAATATACGACCCTGCTTCAGAGGATAAATGTTATCTTGATCGGACCCAACTATCTGTTTTCCAGCCGGGACCGTACCCCAAGCCCCTCAGGAGGAAACACATTGCTGGAAAAAAAAACCTGGCTCAATTCTGAGCATTTTACTCATAGTGAGACTTGAACCCATGACCTCCCCTTATTTACATGTATGCGTATCTCATATTAACCAATTGCGCTAAGCAAAATCAATTACTGTTAATTTCAAGCAACACTTCGTTCTTGCTCTTGTCCCTCATAATTAATTCCTTTTGCATATACACGAAGTTCAATACGGACATGTCTACGTAACAAAAATAATCAAAATCAATCAAATCAATAATGATATATATTAAGTAACAGGGTACATTTATCGACCCTAATCTTTTTCATCCATCACCACATAATCAAAGGCGAAAACTTAGAAGCATAAAAACAACATCCTAAATTAATCAATGCCCGAAAAAAGCATAATATTTCATGCTAAAGTGAATAAAAAACAAATGAACTTTTTTCCAACAAGCGTCTTGAATCAACCACATGATCGAGTTCTTTTGATTCACAACTTCCATGTGAGCTCCATTTCATCCTTTCGGTTATTCGTACCAGCTCGAACAATCTCTACGCCACTGCAGTGTTCTAAGATTCTTGATCTAGTACTGGACTAGCTTACATGAATAGTGCAGATAGTTTCAATTCCTCTATAAAAAGACTATCTTATTGGCATATTATTAGTTGATCGGTTTCAATTGGAATAAAAGGGTTCGAATTCGTGAGGTGATCTTAAGGAACGAAAATCATGGATTTGGGTATTGCTTGCAGTGTTATGAAGTTCCACAGGCATTCCCGGTTGTGACAAGCTATTGCTGTTTCCATGCGCGAATTGATCAAACGATGAGGGTTCTTCGGGCCAACTTGAAGACCAAGAACTTGTTGACAGAAGAGAGAAAGCATTCCGAACGTCTCCAGATAATATTGAGTTCGATGTTGGATCCATACCTGTTACTGTTTATCGGGCAAAAAACAAAAGAACTCATTATTGATTTCAAAGATTCATTTGCTACAAAGACGTAAACGAGAAGGGTCAAGAGGATATGCTAATCCGTCGACAAAAGTTGTAATTTTTAACAACTTTTTTGAGACAATATAAGTTGAAATCTTTAGTTGTAGTCAACTGAGAAGAAAATGTTAGGATGATAAAGTTTCAGTTCCCCTACTCTCTACATAAGTCGCATGCGTACCGTTATGATTTACGCTCCTAGGCGTAAACCTCTCAGAACTGAAGTTTAAGGCTCCATTTGTTGGCAAGACACCAGTCCCTCCACCTTTTGCGAGCCCAATGAGGCATTCGTCCCCTTTCAGGTTGCGAGAACTTTCGGGTGGTGCTGAATCCAGAATTGGGATCGAGTCCCTACTTAGAAGAAAGTTCATGTTTGATCTTCGATCTGTCATTAACAACAGTGCACAAAAGAATACCATGAATGAAACAAATAAACATTCATCACATGCTACCCAATGAAAAGTAGAGGTGTGACACTAGAAATATCGTAAAGATTTGTGAATGACAATGGCTTTTTATATTTGTACGGTGTTTTTATAACACATGTGGGGTTTCTAGGAAATTTGCTAATGATGAATAAACCTTTTTTGGAGTCTGGATTACCGCATAGTGATGAGGACATCCGTGTGGAGCTGAAATGGATCTCTTCTGACTGTGGCCTGCGTCGTCTTGCATTGTGTGCAGAAAGGCGTCGACGACAGCTTCTCTTTCGATCATCAAACTCTGACAAGTCATGGAACCTGCAAGATCACAAATCATATACACAAGTTGGACTAATTACCAAATGTTACAAAATTAAGGGGTTTTTATATATACATATTTAACTTAATTACTAAACGTAACTTTCCTGCTGCATTGTTGACAAAAGCGACGTTCCATTCCTGCTACAATGACTTTGGGGCTTTTAGAATGATTTGCACAGATTCTATGCCTGCGGTGGTAGTCTTTCGCTGATGCAAGATCAAGGTTGCATCCTTCAACTTGACAACGTGGGGACTGCGAGTTTAGGTAAGACGCTCTAGATCGCTTTATCATGGGAGATGATGTAGGAAACAAAGTAACTGATGGTGTAGCAGTCTGCTTGTTATTACTGCTACTACTGCTTATATGTCTTCCAAGCTTTAAGCCAATCATTGCTTCACCAGATAGCACTGAAGCTTCTTCCACCACATTAGAGAAGCTTGCATCTTCTCCTACCCAAGAAGACTCTTCCTTCTCCAAGAAATCTTTCGGTAGATCATCGAACATTCCAAATGTTTTAATTGTTTCTTTTGATGAGGAATCTGCAGAGGCGGAGAAGGAGAAGTTGACATTATCTGCAACCGCGTTTTCTTGGCTAGAAAATGGTAAATTCTTGGGGATTTCCATCTCTTTGCTGGTGTACATGGCTGAATTTACCCAATCCCATTCTGTGGGAGTATTCAAATTCCAGTCCATCAGATTAAACTAACTAACGAACGATACCAATCGATAAGATTACGCTCCATCCATGTTCAAACAACCTATCATGAATGTACAATTTTCAATATGATCAAAGAAGGATAGCAGATTACATGAGTGACAGAACTAAAACTTTATAACTATAGTGACATGATAAGGTTCTCTTCTCTGCCGACTACAAGTAAGTCATCCAACTCAAGTTTTTCTTAAATTAAACTTAAGTTTTTACCTGTCAGCAGACCTCTTGACCCTCTTGGTTCCGCCACTGAATTACTTGATTAGTTATAATATATAAACTATAAGAAAAAACTAACCTTTATATGATCATGAAATTCCCAGCTTAGTGGAAGTAATTCATTGAGCAAGATTGCGCACATTGGAAAAGTAAGGATAGGTGGGAAATAGATTTGGTGTTCCTGTAGAACAACATAAAAAATATCGAGATAGCTTCCTCCAGGGGCAAGAAGAGACCCACACAACATATGAAAAATGCTGATGAAAGCATCATATGAGAAAGCTAGCAATCAAATAAGAACAGCACCAGCAGACAGCAGTGTGCCCCACTCTTGCATTAAAGAAGTTGCTTTCGGCTCATTAGTCTCTCCATCAGTTTCATCACCCCAGGGAAAAATACAAAGAGTGTACGTAACTCATTCTTATGTTAATTTAAGTTTTGGATCAATCCATAAATGTTTGTAAACTTGTTCTAACGAAACAAACTTAATTTTGGTCTGTTTAGTATGTCCATATTCTTTGTCTAGACCTAATTAAAACCGTTAGCTGGAATTTTGCTCATAGAAGATGTTCCAAGAATATTAATTGTCGAAAACTTATAGCATGCTATTATTTATATACTTGGTCATATGAAATGTCACACCTCTACAGTTAAGCATGCTCAGACAATCCAAATATGTGTGATCTTTTAGGAAGTCTCAACTCAAACAACCAAAAAGAAAATGGTGAGCTCTTTGCAAATAAAACGGAAAATATTTGTTCAAATGCGAAGCTGAATATTACAATATTAATGTTCTGAATATACTATCTGGGATCCAAAGGTTCTGATGCATGTCAACTCTTATGGTCAATATATACTAATAAAAGATGGTAAATGACCTTTTAATACTTCAATTACAAGCATTCATTCTCTCCCTAAATTAACATTTAATCAACTGAAATAAAACTCAGTACTCTCCTATGCTAAAACCTCTCACAATTGATTACCAAAGATATACAAAAAGGTATGGAATTTAGCAATTTATAAAGACTTTTTGGGTGGCCCTCACTAGGTCAAAAAGTCTTGATCCATCATGTCTCTTTTTGTGTGTAATTCATTCTGTCAGACTAGCCCATGTGGATTCCACAGTTGCCTGTATTGGCCAAGACAGATTAAACTAAGCACATGCGTTTGGATGCTTCCACTCATTTTTACCTCCATCTTCACCTTTAAACTCACACATCATTTTCTTTACCACAATTCACCATGAAACTTCCCATGATTTTTGCCCATATACTACAAATACTTGCATGCAAAAGCATAGTTACGCTACTTCCACACAACAACAAACCTGACACACAAGACTCTCGCATACGCGGATCTGGGATTTCATGCATCCTTACCCTGCATTTCTACAAGAGTCTGTTTTCACGATTAAAACAGAACATATTATATTCATCCAATAAAAAAATATACTTTTTTACAAGAATATGTAACAAATTTTACTGTCCTTCTCTCTTCAATTATTTCTGTATAGGCATAACTACCTTGTAAAGTTGGTTGTTGAGGCAGCATTAATTCAAGAAACTTGATGCATGACTGGCATCGACCATCATTTTTCTTTGATGTAATTGATCGGTCCTTCATGCCATTTCGCTTTCTGCCAGCAGTTTAATGAACCCAACGAATAATTCAAAGCTTACATTTATTCACATCAATGCTAGCAAACAAATGTCACCAATATGTTTCTTAGGTTTTCTTAACACTCGAGGTTAAATGATATAAACGTTAAATTCTAACGCCCTTTAGATGCGACCTGTCATTAGATGCGTATGAACGTTGGAACAAAACATAGAGAGTCAAAGTTAAATGTTATTAGAAGGACCTGTAAAACTACTTGCTTTTATATTTTGCCCATAAATATACTACAAACAAATAAATTTCACCCACAACCGATATATTTTGTTAGACAAATGGTGTGTGGTTGGTAATAATCACCAAAACTACTTGGATGAAACTTTGAACAATGATATGATGGAGATTGGAGAGAGTAGCACAAGTGGAAAAGAGAATATACTCGAGAAAAATGGGTATAATATTGAATGCCTAGACTATTATATAAACTACTTTTTATCGGGAAAAAAAGTAAATTACAAAAAAAAATTATATCTTTGTAATTAATTTTATTTTTCAATATTTATTTTTACTAATTACACCAGACACCAATTATGTATATAATTAGTCTCATCTTTGGTCATTTAGTTTAAATGTTGTTAGTTTGTATCGTTAAATCAGGTTACAAAATTATCACATGAGAGTAGATTTGTAAAACAACTTCCATGCGGCATATTCCATAAACGAATCAACGTATTAGAAAAATATGATTAATATAATGTTGAGAACGATGAGTAAAATCTCAAACAGTTATATCAAAATTTATTGTATCCTATAATTAAAATATTAATAATAAACTTAATACATAGAAATTAGTATGCAAATAACTTGAAGTTATTTAAGAATAATTCTTAGTAACATGTTGAGCACAGCAAGTAAAACCTCAAACAAATTTAATAAATTTTTATCATCACTTTTTTTAAAGTTAGTTTTATACATATTTATTGTACTATACGATTTAAATATCAATAAAAAATTAATACATAAAAAATAGAATGCAAGACACGTGAAGTTATTTAGGAAAATACGATTACTAAAAGGTTGGCGCCGACGAGTAAAATCTCAAACAATTCATGTATATTTTTAATCATCGCTTATTTTAACGCTATTTTTCAAAAAAAAATATTGTCTTATATGATTTAAATATCAATAATAAACTTAATACATGAAAATTAGAATGCAAGGCTTGTGAAATTATTTAGATACTTTTGTTCAAAAAGGTAGAATGCTAGTTTTATATTAAAAAAGTTATAGTGTATCATGTGATTTCCGTAATCATATGATTGTGAAAAACATCTATATATACACTCATATGGCTTGCATTCTAAATTTTACATATTAAATTGGTTTTATTAATATATAAAACACATGCAATCATTTTTTTATAAAACGAGTTCTAAGAACAGTAATGATAAATGTATTTATAATTTGTTTGAGGTGCTACTTATCGGTCTTAACGTATTATTGATCATATTTCCTATTATGTTGATTTGTTTTTAGATTATGTCGGATGAGTTTGTTTTAATACATCTACACTCATTTGATAACCACGTACATGGCCTAACTTTACGATACAAACTAACGACCGTTAGAGAAAAAGAACAAAAAACAAATAATATACATAAAAGTCCTTTTCTGTAATTTACTAAAAATCTAAAGTTATAAAGGTGGAGCTGAATTTTAAGAGCCTAAAATTGACAATTATGAAATTTACTTCCTAATAAACGCGTAAATTACTCTATGAAATACTAGTTTTAGTAAACCAGTGTAATACACGGGTTAAAAATATGAAAACAATATAATTCATAAATGTATAAATATTTCGTATGATTAAGTTACATAGTACTATAACAATAAAAAATAAAAAGTTATATTTATAAATTATAAATTTTCAAATACTTTTTTGAATAATATAATAAATAATTGACTCGTTTAAAATTAAAACCAGTTGTGTTAAAATCACATTTAATCTAAAATAAATAAATACATCAATAAATATTTTTTCTTTTAAGTTTTTTTTTAAATTGAATCTTATTTAGCTATAAAATATGTATAGTTCAAAACAATATGATTACACAATTAAATTGATAATATAAAAAATTAAATTTAAAACAAAATGAATTATTACTATTAATTGAGTTTCTTAAAATAAACAACTTGATTAAAATAATAAATTAGTTTAGGCGAGAAAATTTTTTTGAGGAGTAACATGAGAGTCTCACGTGCCATCCTAGTTACTCTTTTATTATATAGTATAGATTCATGCGTGTTTACATACAAAAAGAAATAAATTAATTAAAACTCTAGATAAGGGAAACTCTTTTGAATAAATGCTTAAATTACTTTATTTAAAAATGAGTAGAGTTATAACAAAAACTTAATTTAATCTAAAAAGTTTAAAATAATTATGGGCTTGACATATGTCTAACTATTATCTTAAAGTAGATGATTTTTTGGTTATTGTATCAAATACGTAAGGTAATTGTGTCTGATGCGTCAGGTAATTGTGTCTAATATTAGTTTATTGTGTTATATTTTTCATCATTTGTATATGTATTCATATTGAAGTACACAATAATATTTTTAATAGGATATTTATCATAACTCATTATTTCCAAGATAATATAATGACGAGTAAAAAACACAATGAGATATCTTATCATTATGTTTTACGTTTTATGTTATTTTCTGTTATTTTATTATTGTTTTTAATATATTCGATTACTTAGTTGTTATTTCACATTTATGTTTTTTTAATTCATCGTTGTAGAAATATACAATAATGTTAAGAAAATAATAATTGACAAAATGACACATTAAACTAAACTAAATACACATTGATGAGCAAATTTTATACAAGCCGAAAAACATAAAAAAATATTATCTTTATATATAACAATATTATACTCGTTTTAAAGATTAAAAACGTTCGTTTTAAATATTAAAAACACTCGTTTTATTGATGTGATTTTATAAAAAAAATAATATCGTATATAAAATTTATGAACGTTTTAAAAAAGTGACTAAGTTTAAAAAAAGTCTGAAAAAGTGGTTATGTTTAAAATACAACTCTAACAAACTTCTTCCATATAATTTAATCTCAAATATTAATTAAAATATTTATGGTTGAAATTCCTTCTTATATTTTTTTGATTTATTACCAGTGCTGTAAAACTCGGCCTACACGGTCGAGTACTCGGCGAGGGCTCGGATCTCGGAGGTGTACTGAGGTGTTTTTCTTCAACTCGGTCAACATTACTCGGAATCGGTCCAACTCGTCCTTACTCTGTAAGGCCCCATTTCCTGGCACCTCACAGTTGGTCATTCATTGCATCATAGATACATATTAATATACATTTCATAAAAATAAACAGCGGAATTAAATTTAACAAAAGCCATTCATTTTCCTTATAACTAGTGTTGTTAAGCAATACAATATTTTTCATGAGTTACAAAATGACTGTTTAATTGTATTACGAAACAACAATAGAATCAAAATACATATGGATGTCGGTCTTTCCCTGTCGAATAGCTTCACCCGCGTGCCATCCTCAGCAATAATTACCTGCCAACTGAAAATGTATAAAAGTCAATGTTGCTGAGTGAGTTCTAGTTTTAAAAGTATTAAAATATCTTGTGTAATGTATATATATGAAAATACTCTTTTTGTGAAAATACATCTCTTACCCTTGTACGTGAGCACACATTAACTATACAACAATGTAATGTTCTCTTTCTTTACTATATACCATGTTTATTTCGTACTCTTTTAACTTTATCTTTTACTGTCTATGTGAACCAATGAGCAATACCCTAAACTATATGCGTAGAGAAACTGGTGCTGGGCCACTCCAATCTATGGTCTGAATTACTGAATACGAGGCTAGCCCAGTCACCTAGGGCATGCTACAAAGGTCCGCTAATCTCAATTAATTGACCCCGTATGCATAAGGGGTAGCTAACCCGCATCACAGTTGAGCTAACGACAACATGGTCGTGCACCTCTTATATGCTTGCAAGACTTGTTAACTCTTTAATTAAGTTCCACTTCTCTTTGTTATTTCTCTTTTACTATGTTAAAGATAATACTTGCATTTATGATCATAGGCACACCATATAAGTCACATAATAATAATCACTATGATCATAGGAATAACTCATAATAATGCAAATATAATAATAATTAGAAACCCTAAGTCAAACTTGGATCAAACTCTAATGATTCTGTTTTGCATAAAATTTCAGAAATTATTCAAAGTGTTCTAGACACATGAGCACTATGCAGGCGCATGAGGCCTGTTTAGGCGCATGGGCACTATTTGGGATTTTCATCACTTGGGCGTTTGGCCCATCTCAGACGCATGGGCACTAGTTGGACGTTTGGTCCACACTTAGGCATCTGAGTCGAAAACCTTAGACGCATGGGCTACTGTTCAGACGCATGGGCTTACACTTAGATTTTCTAAGGAAATTTCCAGACGCTTGGGGCACTGTTTGGGCGGTTAGGCCCTGTTTAGGCGTATGGGCTAACTTGAAACTTTCTAAGGCAAATTTAAGGCGGTTGGGAGTACTGTTTAGGTGGTTGAGGGTACTGTTTAGGCGCATGGCCCTACTTAGAACATTTCTAAGGTTATTCTGGATGCATGAGCCCTATTTGGACGCATGGCCAACCTGTTGAACATATTTCTAAATTATTTCAAATCCCAAACATCATTATATCCTATCCTAAACTTGTTACACCCATTTGAACCTTAAACAAACATCTACAACTATAGAACATCATCATACAAGCATACATACGTACGGTCTATGCATAATAGTTGTAAAAAGGTTTTGCATACATTTTCAGCCCTATAAAACTTTTAAAATAAGAGAAAAACCGGGTTCTAGAACTGTAAAACTCTGTTAATTCCCAAGAACAATAACCAAGATCTCAATCTCAAGAATGCGGAATGTAATTGAGATTGGAAGAAGAGAAATAATGGATCAAAATGGTTTCAATTGATAATCAAATTGATTACAATCTTGTGCGAATTACACAGAACAATTACAAAGCAAATTTGAACAATCTGAACTGAAAATTAGAAAAATCCCATTACAAAATATGAAAAATACATATTTATACTAAAACAGATGTTCTCGAGCGAGACAAACTTTTCGCACAGAGCTTCCTTTCGCGCGACTTCTATGACTTGCGTGACTTCTCCATTTCGCTTGAGATCTCCCTTTCACGTCTTGATTATCAACATCTTCATTTAGCTTTTGTTGTTTTGCCGAGCCTTATGTAGTCTTCTACAATCTCCCCCTAGGCTCGGTGAAACACCCTTAGTCAAAATTAACATTAGCTTTCTTGTATGTGCCAGAATATGCATACCACTTATTCCTTAGGATTCGATCAATCATCCAAACATACTGGAAAGATAAGAAGTAAACAGACTCATCAGCTGAGATAGGGCAGTGTAGTAGCTTATTCAAGTCGTCTTTGCCAAATTTCATTAAGTCAGCTGGATCAATGATTCTGTAGGATCTATCAATACATTTGATCACAGCCTGACCTGAATCCTTTTCACAACTCCAAGAAATAAATTGCTTCAAAGAATTTGGAGGAACGGGAATATGAACTGGAACTTTCTTTATGTATTTAGGATGTTGATAGACTCTGATCTTCATTGGAGCTTTGGTGCTTTCATCTATTCTGGAAGAGTCATCAATCACCTTTGATTTTGCAGTTCTGAAGTCTTTGAAATTATTTTTCATCTCTCTTCTAATCTTAGACCTCATCAGTTCAGCTTCTCCGTGATTGCTCTCATTGAAAAATGGAACTTTACCCATTGCATACAAATCAGCAGCTCGTAATGAGTGAAAATCTTGAGTGCTTTTCAAATAATCAATCTCTCTATTTCTTCTCTTAATCACATACAACCTTTTCTCTTCATCAAATGCCCAGCTAATCACATGTGATAACTCACCATATTTGTCTTTTGGCTTAGATACAAACAAAAAATGAGTTTCTTTATGTGACACCCTACATTTATCCCATATCGGTCGTGGACATGAGAGATTCCTGGTTTATAAGGAATGTCTGGTCACTAATATCACCAACGCGTTTTGGGCGTATTGGTTGTGGATGAGAGGAGAACTCCACAGTTAAGCGTGCTCAGGTAGGAGCAATCCAGGGATGGGTGACCTCCTTGGGAAGTTTTCACCCGGGCAACCAAAAGCAAATCCGTGAGC
>BJCO01006376.1:0-10149 GCA_018326465.1 Flaveria floridana
AAATTTTTGATATGACATCCTTCGACATAAATCCTTCTTGTGGTAATTGTGTGTTTGAACATACTACAATCATTCGAGTTTATATGTGACGTATATTCAAAAATGCCCAACATTCGTTTACTTCTAACATTTTCAAAAATGCATCCTTCTAGAAGCGTTAAATTATTGTGTGGATGGAAACTTTTGAAGCTTGAAGTAGCTATTACACTTTTTCGCTAACGGTTTCATTTAGACGATTATATGAAGCGTTAGATTATCGTATGGATGGAGACTTTTAGGAGTTATTGGACAAAATGGGTCAATAGATATCAAATGTGGAAGAAACCAAAATCAAATATATGCGAGTTTATAGATTATAACAAAGCAATTAATTATTCTGAATGACAGATCTATCATGTTCTTACTTTTAAATTATATCATGTTAATTCATATTATTTTTTGTTTTAAACCTAAAATATATTCTGTAAAAAACAAAGTCTTTATCAAAGGAGTTACACTCACATTAACAACAAAACACCAAATGATACTACTTCTAGTTATGATACATATTAGTAAGACAAGTTAGTTGCGCTCATTATTTTATTGTTCATGATCTCCTTCAAACCATATGTTGTCACAACGCCTTTTTATTCTTTTTCTTTTTAACGGATGCTTTAGTTCGAATTAGAACACCTGCAAATCAATGATAAAAAAGATTACTAGTCTTGACGGTTATGTGTTGTTTGGTCGCTCAACGGGCACGGGTTTGAACCCGATTGACCCATCACTTTTGCTCGTTTCATGTAATTTTGCTTCTCTCTCTCTCTCTCTCTATTTGTGATTGCAATTTTACTTTAACTTAGATCACCTATAAATTAGTAACAAGGATGGTCGGTCTCGGTGTCTAGGGATGAGTAGATGGTACCATATAACGAATACTTTCGGTTAGGTACTGGTAGTTTATTGACTTTTACCTTCAAATACGTATCAAAACTGGTATTGTACCATACCGAGCATTTTCGGTACTCGTATCAAATTTTGGTGATTATCGGGACAGTGTCATGTTATTTGGTCACCCAAGGGATCATGGTTCAAACTCGATGCTTACACTCCGGTCCAATTCATTTTTTTTTGTTTGTTTGACGATATTATTCATGTTTTTTCCTTCTTTTCCTTTTTTCATTTTCTTTCTTTTGTTTTTTTACCAATCTTTTTTTTAATCTTCTTCTTAATTTGATACATTTTTCCCGTACCATAAGGGCACCACGAAGTCAATCCATGGAGAAGCTAGAGTTACCCGGGAAAAACCGGGGCCAGTGAGAAATACCACGTCCCTTGTTCCAATATGCTACTATCCAGTGAAATTTCAGCGCGATTTACCAACCACACTCCATACATTGAAAACTATATTGAGGAAAATGGAAAACGGGACATAACTGAGACGACATTATGTAAAACTTGAAAAAACTGAGATAAAAACTAATATGACGCTAATATCTCATGTAAAGAAAAACGAGTAAAAAAGAACCGTTGCGAGCAATCGAGCATATAACTTGTCATATAACTTGTTAGGAGTTGTAATCTATAAACTTGAAATGACATAATTACCCTTGACTACAACCCACCCCAAACATTCAACCCTAGTTTTCTTCGCCTCTTCAATCGCCTATTGTTCTTCACTGGTATCTTGTTTCATCAGGTTTGATTTTAGTATTAAATTTCGTTTTATTAATCGTATTAACTTTAACGATACATTAATTGCAATGAATTTCATTGAGAAACAACCTATTATTCACAATGTCCCCTTGATCACAATTAGTTTTAGGGTAAAATCTGTACAAAGTTTGTTGAACAGTATAACAGAGGTGTTAATTCAATTACTAGTTCGAATTAGGGTTAATTACAACAGTAAGAAACCCTAGAAGCTGAAATTGGATGCTTAAAACTTGTGTTGGATCATATGCAGCTACAATCAAACAGTTATTAAGAGATGCTAATCAAGTTTATTCGTCAAAATCGCGGTTTCTGTACATTGATTCGATCGGTAAAGCCATGGTTGTTCATTGGGTTGGGCAATCCTGGGGATAAATTCAAAGGAACAAGACACAATGTATGTCATCAGTTGTAATCTTTAATTGGTTTTTGTATGTTTATTAGCATATATTCTGCTGTATCTTGTTCTAATTTGTTTTGTTTATGAGATTTTAGGTTGGGTTTAACATGATTGATACTTTTGCTGAATCATGTGGGATTGCTATGGATACAGTCTTCTGTAAAGCCATTTTTGGAAAAGGCATGTTATCTTCTCTTAGTGTGTAATTTGTTTATTTGTTTTTTAAATGTTAATTTATGATTTGGGTGTAAACTGTGTGTGATTAATGTTGAATTTGTTTGATTTGGGATTGGTGTATCAGGTGTTGTAGATGGTGTTCCAGTTTTATTAGCAAAGCCTCAGACTTATATGAACTTGAGTGGTGAATCGGTACATTTTTTGTTATCTTGTTGTTCTTATATGGTTAAAAGTTGTGATTTGATTTTTGTTTTGATGATTTGAAGTTTTTTACCTTTTGGCATCTCGTGATCATGAACTTGTAAGTTGACTAACGCAACAAGAAGGAATCAGGGATAGATTATGTATACATTTTCTTCATCAGATGATCCATATTGAGATTGTCATACTTAGAACAAACTTGCTGAGAAAATTTCTTATTCTTTAAACGTTGTTACTAAAAGGGGTTGGTATTGTTTTGACTGCAGAGTGGTCCACTTGCTGCCTATTACAAACTCCCTCTAAGTCGAGTGGTGGTGGTATGAACTATGAACTGTTGCTTTTCTTCCTTCTGGTCGAGGTGGAAATAATAGCGGGTCAGTGGGTGTGGTTATGAGTCAAACTGGTCCTGTTGGGTTGACATGAAATGGTTTGTCAAATTTTCTGTATATAAACTCAAATAGGATTATGAAAAAAGCTATTTCAATAATAATTTAAACATTTCTGAAGAAAATGGTTTAGGAGGCTGTATGCATAAAAATCAAAATTGAGTGACTTTCAACATAATGACTCGAATCGACCCATTAGTTAGTAACATAAAAATTGGGCTGATATTTCCAGCTGTTGTGTAATGTCATAATTCTTTTGCTTGTTGTCGCTGTAGTTTCATGATGATATGGATCTACCATGTGGGGTTCTTCGGCTGCAGCCCAAGGGAGGCCATGGGAGCCATAACGGGTATGAACAATTTTATGAAGCTCTTATAGAAATGTCATTATCAGCCTATCACAATTAGCAGACATATGGTTTTACTTGTACGGAAGTTTACCATGCTATTATTCTTTTACCAGGATGAAGAGTGTGATCTATCATTTCCGTGGGAATCGGGAATTCGCTCGATTAAGAATCGGTATATATATTTCATTAATCAATTCTTTATTTATATAAGTTACAGTTTTCATAATTGATTGACAATATACAATTTGTGTATAGGCATAGGCAGGCCTCCAGGTCAAATGGATCCCAAAGCCTTCCTGCTTCAGAAGTTCAACGCAACAGCTCAAGAACGAGTAAGATACTATCATTTACCTAAATTACTTTGGTGGGCCCATTCTTGTTTATAATCACGCGAATTGAGCGGGACCCATGTAGAGTAAAAAATAAAAATCGTATAAACGAGTAATGTCTGCATATTTTATCGTAAGACACTTTTTTGTTACATCAATTTATTCATGAATTTTTCTCATTTTTTTGTACATTTTTTGTTTTTGTTTTGGGGTCTGCAAGATTAATGTTGGTTTGAAAGAGGGAGTTGTTGCATTGAAAGAAGTTTTGTTAAAGGGTGTGGAAGAGAGTGGTAGGAGATTCAACACAGAGCAGAAATACAAACACATTAGAGTTGCAGATAACGACGACACGAGATTCAGGCAATTTGATTAGTAGATTTGTTATTCGGCCATGCTTCAGTGTGTTGTACTTATAGATAATCCTCAGGAATTTCTATACTTTTGCAATTTGGGGGCTGAGTGATGAAATGGTGTCTGTGGTGGAAAACTGCTCAATGAAGCAAGTGGAATAAATTCAAAGGAAGTATTAATTAGAAGTATAGATAATAAGGGTAACAGTTGATGACTGCAAGTCTGCAACTTTCTTCATTTGTTCACATTGCATCATAATGACAATTCAATACCTGTACAGTCGCACGTCACATTTGTGTTAACATGATAAAGAGATCGGTAGCAGTGTGTTTTAACAAACTGAGATGATGAAGAAAGGGCCATGGACACGTGAAGAAGATGAGCTGTTGTCTAACTATGTCAGCAGGGAAGGAGAAGGGCGGTGGCGGTCGGTACCCAAGAAGGCGGGGCTCCTCCGCTGCGGGAAGAGCTGCCGCCTTCGTTGGATGAACTACCTCCGCCCTTCAATCAAGCGGGGCCACATCTCTGATGATGAAGAAGATCTCATCATCCGCCTCCACCGCCTCCTTGGCAACAGGTAATGTAAACTTCATTGAGTGATTGTGAGGTTGTTTTGAAATAGATTATCTGATTATCGTGTTTCTAAATTGTTTTCAACACCATTCAGATGGTCATTGATCGCGGGAAGAATTCCAGGGCGTACAGATAACGAGATAAAAAACTACTGGAACACTCATCTGAGTAAGAAGTTAATTAGTCAAGGAATTGACCCGAAAACTCACAAACCATTACCATCATCGTCACCATCACTGTCTTCTTTAAAACCTAACCACAGTCTCATTTATTCATCTTCTCCACCAAATCAACCCGAAGCAATAATTTCTCCAAATCCCCATGAATACATCTCAAGTTCCATCCCAATCAACCCGAACAATGGTCATGGATTTGGCGATACTCTTAGCTACTTGTTTGATGACCCGGATGATTTTTTCATTTCGTTCTTGGATACACTGATCAATGAAGAAGCGTGTACTCAACACACGCCGTTTGCTCAATCAAAGCATGATGAATTCAAGAACTTCAATGACAATGGTAATTCAATGAACTGATATTGAGCCTAATTACTACTATATTAGATGTTTGTAATCACACAATCATGTTAGTAACGGTTTGCTTTGTTTTTCTTTACTTGAATCAACAGACATTGTATTATGATTTACTATTTTACAAACACTTCAGATCAAAACAACATGAATGCAAAAAAAACTGGACCGAATCAGCACGAACCAACACCGTCCTTACAGTCTTTAGTCAAATTGTAAAACGTCTCTACCTGTATCTTTGCTCTATACAGCACCTCAGTATCCACCTCCGCCCGCATATATCCATCAAACTCAACAGGCTGACCACCGTTTAAAACCATGGTCTCGTTATACCACTCGCTCTTATCTCCCCACAGCCACTTATAATCATCAAGCAGATGCACCTTGTAATGCGACCTTAATCGATCAAAATAGTTATAAAACGGTTCGTTTGTCGCGATATAGAGGTTCCTCCATGGCTGTACAACTCCTTGAAGCTTTGAAACCAATGATTCTGGTGATGTATCTTCATTAAGATGAGGCCACATTGCTTTGTTTTGAGCTTTTTCTCCTCTAATCACATGAACTGCATCATAATCCCAATCCATTTGACCACTTATTGCAGAAACTATGTTCATAAGCCTCTTTGATTTCCATATAGATTGCCATGGTCTTTTGATGTAGTTTGCAGCTTGACTTTCACAAACCCGATACCAGTAGTTCTCGGGCTCGGGTTTGTCAAACCGCCTCCATATGACCGTGCTCTTATCGTTCTTCAGCTGCATTGGTGTAACCTTGTAAGTTTTAACCTTTCGGACTGTGATCTTTTTCTTATGATTCTTCTCGTATCTCTTCCAGTCTTTAAGAAACTCTTTTTGTTCTACGATCGAAGTGGTTTCTTTCAAATGCTCAAAGTCGAAGTAAAACCGAAAGTCTTTTCCGTCTTCGTCTCGTTTGCTTGAAGTATACTTTGAAGCTAAGCAGATACTTAGATCCATGACAAACGTGCGGTTTAAGTATCGAGCTTCACCGAGTGCACACAACAAGCTCCATATGTACTGGTTCATGTTTTTACAGTGATCCCCGCCTCGCGAATAGTACAGATACTTCCCTTTTTTGAAATCAGAACCCGATCCTATTACAGGGATCGTGTCATTGATCTCGTCATCGCGAAAAGGTGTCGTGATCTTTGACTTTTCGCCTTTTTTTGTAGAGTTTTGTCGACTTCGGTTACGTTTGGCATTGATGCCTGAATGCCAGCCCTTGGCTCCAACCACTTTGTAAGTACAGTTTTCGCCATACGCGAGCCTAAACCTCCTGAAATCTCTATACTTTCTCCAGGATCTTTCTTTCTTATTCCTGAACCTCCATGACACATCACATTCATTCAGGCTTGACCCGTTTACCGGCGTTTGGTACTCGAGAAACACTATCGACTTAAAGCGTTTCACATTAAACTTCTTGATCGCGATCAAGACTCCTGGCGCAGAACAGTTAACCAATGCTGCATCATCACAACCACCAGAGGCAATGCTGTGGTTTATCACATTTTGGCCCGATTTCTCAATTAATGGGTCGGGTTGGGCCGCAGGCCCGCCTGCAGGGGCAATACTCTGGTTTATCACATTTTGGCCCAAATTTTCAACCAACGGGTCGGGTCGGGCTGCAGGCGCGTCAGCAGGGGGTGCAGAGGCAATGCTCTTGTTCATAACATTTTGGCCTGAATTTTCAACCAACGGGTCGGGTCGGGCCGCAGGCGCGTCTGCAGGGGATGCAGAGGCAATGCTCTTGTTCATAACATTTTGGCCCGAATTTTCAACCAATGGGCTGGGTTGGGCTGCTGCTGGCCCGTCTGCAGGGGCTGCAGACGGGCTAACAGCAACCGAATCTACTACGTCTTCTCCGGTTTTAACAACTGAATTATCCATCTGGAAAGTGGCATTTGAAACCTGTGTGAAAACTTTAGTTAGTGCTCTTGAGGATTCCCATGGGTCTGGTGGTTGGTATGTTATGGCAATTACTGTGAACACGAGTACTGAAAACACAAACATTGAGAAACCCACATTGCTTATGAGCTTTATTCCGTTTTGCCCGATTACATCTGATGAAGAATTGGTGTCTTTCATCGCTGTAATTCGATCGAATTGCAGTTTTCGGGCAATTTCGAGCTTGAAAATGAATGTTGGAATAACTTTTGATTGCAGTAATGCTATGAAAATGAATTAGAAGAGATAAAGATTGGATCTTGAATTTGTGAATGCATTTGGAGATGAAAGTGTGATTGAATTGATGGAGTGATATTCAAGGATGAAAGATGGGGATGTTGTACCTAATGATTGTTGAATACTTGAATTGAAAGCAATAATTCAACTACAATGTTTCAAACTCAATATTATTTTAGTTAAATATTATTTTTATAATCCAAGATTATTTGAAAAGAATAATTTATTCTTTTAATAGTAATTAATTTCTTGGTAACTTGGTTGGTTATATTTAAGAAAAATAATATTTTACTAAATCACGTTTTAGCTACGAGTTTTAATTATGACTGTTTCGGGTTGAATTGGTGATCATAAGCATAAGCATGATTAAAAGGCATCGTGACTTTGACACAATTAGAACCATGATGTGGTTTTAATTGCGTCAAGAATGATCACCTCTAAATTTATATCGAGTGATGAAGGTGCCGATTTAATAGTTATGAATTTAAAATGTGCTAAAATACGGTTTTTAAGATACATATTCGATGTCGTAACGTGTATTCATTTTCACCCATGTATAAAAAAACAAAAACTTTTAAGTTTTTTTTTTGTTATTGCTATAGCATGTATAATTAGAAATCATCATAACAAATTATATAATTAGAATCGAAAAGTGAGAGTTTGATGTATAGCTCAATAAATAATAATTGAATTGACTTGTGAATTTAAAATCTTTCAGATCAAGCGAGAGAATATAAAATCAACATATCCGTGTTTAAATGTTATTATGTTAAGAGCCTTCAAATAACAATTTCCAAAATATTAATAGAAATCTTTTAAAAAACATTGAACTTAAACGAGTCGAGTTTTGATTGATCAAATTAATAAACAAGTTATATTAGCTAACTTAAAATCTAATTAATTTCATGACGTGTTAAAAATGATCATTTCTAGCGTTAAGTAGGACTAAAATTATAATAAAATTGAAAAATTTGAGAAGATATATAATAGTAGAATGATAAGACGTACGAGTGACCCGATGTAATACACGGATTGAATAAACACATAAGAAAATGAATATCATACATATCTTAACTTTATTACACTTTAACGGTCTATTTTACTGCTAGTTTTAGTAAACCCACGGATTGAAAATATGAAAACAACATAATTCATAAATGTATAAATATTTCGTATGATTAAATTACGTATTACTATAACAATAAAAAATAAAAAATTATATTTATAAATTATAAATATTTAAAATACTTTTTTAAATAATATAATATATAATTGACCCATGTAAAATTAAAATCATTTGTCTTAAAATCACACTAACCTAAACTAAATAAATATATCAATAAATATTTTTTTTCTTTTTAGTTTTTTTAAATTGAATCTTATTTAGCTACAAAAATATGTATAGTTCAAAACAATATGATTACATAATTAAGTTGATAATATAAAATATTAAATTTAAAACAAAATGAATTATTACTATTAATTGACTTTCTTAATATAAAAACTTGACTAAAATAATGTATTAATTTAGACGGAAATGTTTTTTTTAAAGAGTAACATAAGAGTGTTATGTGACATTCTAGTTACTCTTTTATTATATAGTATAGATAATATTTTTGACTTTCTAGATACGATTGTCTACTTTAGCTTTTCTAATAAACAAGAGTCTAAACAGATGAATACAACATAAACACAAGTTTTTCATAATTAACAAATACAAAGATCAAAACAAGAAAATCCATTCATTTTTGGTGGTTTTCACTATTAAGATACACCAAGAAAATTGTGAAACACTAGTCAACGATAGACTATAAATTTGAATCAATCTTCTTGTTACGTTACACAATAAACATACATTCTTACCAACTTTGATATATTTTAACAGTCTCCTATCGATGAATAAAAAAACTGTTTGAAAAAGTAAACGATCGACAACATGTAATCTTTGTGACAATAATCTCTGTTTGATTTTGACCCTTTTGAATCAGTCGATTTTGCAACACACACTTGATCCTCTTCAATTTCTATATAATAGCTCTATTTGTATCATCTTATGAACTCACACTCTGTTTCTTGATCATTAGAAATCGATTGATAATGGCGACTTTAACGGTTCCTCTGACCCCAATTTCACCCCGAGATGATGCAATTCAGTTGTATAAAGCTTTCAAAGGTAAGCCCTTTGGTTTTCTTGAGTTCTTGAATCTTGACCCATGTGATATGAACATTGATCTCACTTTACTTTGGATTGAATTAGGATTTGGGTGTGATACCGCGGCAGTGATCGGTATTCTTGCGCATCGAGACGCAACGCAACGGGCGTATATTCGACAAGAGTATCAGACAATGTATTCTGAGGACTTACTTAAACGTTTGGGTTCTGAACTTGGCGGGAAAATACAGGTGCAGTAACAGAGCATAATTTGACTTTTTTGAGTCAAATATGCTAGTTTTTGAATTTCAAGATCTATGAGAATAATTGTGATTACAGAAATGGGTTTATTCCAGATTGATTTTAGAAAGATAGTTACTTGGGAGAAAAAAGATTTATCAGAAAATATGAAATCATGAGAGCGAATTTTGAGTTTTGAAATTTATGTGTTTGACTAGTCAAAATCATGTTACAGATTGCAGTTGAGCTATGGATGCATGATCCTGCAACAAGAGATGCTACTATATTGAAGAAAGGGTTGACTAAAAATTTCATTGATCTTGAATCTGTAACAGAAATCATATGCTCTCGAACGTCTTCCCAACTACAAGCAGTCACACAGATTTACCACTCGACTTTTGGAACTCATCTTGAAAACGACATCAAGCCGCTAGTTTTCGGGGATCACCAAAAGGTCAAATCTTTTGCATATAGTGTCATGTACTTGATACTTTAATTGTGGGAAAGATGTCATTTGACTGAAAACTGGTTTCTTTTGCAGATTTTGGTTGCTTGTATAAGCAAACAG